>OY992889.1:45467115-45757115 GCA_963921405.1 Cepaea hortensis | reverse complement strand
CACACACATCACATACACAATCCGAACACACAAGAATAAAACCATCCAGGTTCAATCACCTGTCTTATCATTATCCTCATTGTCGTTATGTGTGTGCCAAGTCAGTCGCCCCTCATAAAATGCTATGACAATTTGGGGACACTTAATGTTGGCTTGTCTGGCTGGAACCAAATCTGCCTCATCGCTGTCTTTCCATTTCATCAGAAACATGAGTTCTCCACTACTATCTGTTGCTTCTATAATCCTTTCCGGTGCTAGGTGACGATCAAAACCCCGTGACTTGTTATCTGCCTCCTCTTTTGTCTTCTTTTTAGTCTCATCTTTGGCCCCAATTGAAGTTGATTTCCTTTGGGCAGCACTTTTCTCTGTATCTTTCTTCTTTTTCTTATCCTCAAAGGCTGCATTCAAATCCGGGCAGTCGAGATTCTCTTCTGGTTCCCAGGTATTTTCCGAGTCTGGATAGCCCTTCCATTTCAACAAGTATTCTTTCTTTCCTCCTCGCATCCTGGAATCCACCACTTTTTCTACAGTAAATTCCTCTTCTGGTTGCTCTCCTTCCGCAGCAGGAACTTCTTTAGGTGTAGGTTCAGACATGATACAACGGTTTACGTGACTGCTCAGCAGGTGTTAGCAACGACAATGGACGTTTCAAATGCGTTTCCTGCCTTCTGATCCTGCCCTGACGCATGCGCTGTGGACACAGTTGTTTTGTTCGTGCACCGTGCAGTGATGGCAGCGTGCAGTGATTACTTCAGAATGATGTTGACAGGCTTCATGCGAGAAAGCCGAGAGGAATTCGTGGAACTTAAAGGAGTAAAGAATTGTTTTTTTTTTTTTTGGTGACTTTGTAGCCTGATTTACAAGGGACTTCTCATGCCTTTAGCCTGACCATGAAGGAGTAGACGGAGGAAATTGAAATTTGGCACATGGCTTATTCCTTCTCAATGTAGCCACCACCTGAATTTATGCATTTCTGCCATCTTTGCGTGACCTTGAAAAGACCTTCATAATAAAACAATCTATTTTTCGAACTAAACTAATTATCACAAGCCAGTACGACATCTTCGTCGCTGTCAAGACGATTTCCTTTCAGCTGTTTTTGTTTACGATTTGGCGAATCCAAGTCTCATCTACCGTCCCCATGGTCAGTGCAGGATTTACGTATAAGCTACACAAGTGGAGGGGGGGGGGGTGTGTGTAACAGAGCACCATCTCTGTTAATAGTTTGGGAGATTAGTTTGGGAAACGAATAACTGATAAATGAATGGCGCACTATTGAAAGGGTTGTTAAGGACGCTCACGCGTGACGCGTGAGGTAAACAGACTTTAGTCCCAACTCAGTATTCGACTTAGCCAGACGTGTTTGAACATATTGTATTCAGTTTTATATATGGACTAATAAACGGACTTATATACACTTTGGTTGGAGCCTTGATTCCATCTATTGCAGTTACTTTCAATGTGTTCAGACTCCACCGTTCCGTTATAGGGGCCCCCAAAAATATTGTCCGAGTGAGCAATTTGTCACTGACATAGAATATCTGGACTTATAAAGGGCCCCATATTTCAAATAACTTAGGGCCTTATCAAGTCTAAATCCGGCCCTGCCCATGGTCTTTTACATATTTTTCGACCGCCACATGTTGAGCAACTGGCCACAGCAATCAACCCGTGTTTGTTTTTGTTCACATGTCAGCAGGTGCGGGGCACACACTTTTCTCATGTTCAGTCTGTTGTGTAAAATTCTAACAACTGTACTCTTACTCAGTTTTGCGGAACCCGATATCACTGCATTTGTCATTTTCTTATCCTGGCCTATGATTTTCTTCACTTTTGCAGCATTTGGATCATTGCACTCTGAGGACGGTCGTCCTGGTCCTGGCAGATCTGCAACTTGGGAACGGCCACACTTAAACTGCAAACACCAATGTTTTACAGAAGCATACGAAGGACAGACTTCCTCAAACACTGGCCCCCATCTCCCTGTGTATTTCTGTAGGTGTTTTACCCTGTAACATCAAGAATTTTATCACAGTCATGGCGTCTGATTTCTCCAATGTTCTGACAAGCCGTTGGATGTGCAGATCTGGTCAAAAGGGTGTGTTGTACCATGTACCATATCGGGAAAACCAGTTGAGGTGGGAAATTAATAATGCATATGTCCATTACAAATTGAATGAGCTATACATGTACCAAATTTCAATTTTCTCCGCCTACTCCGTCATGGTCAGGCAAAAGACTTATGAGAAGCCCCTTGTAATATAAATCAGAAAAAGATCACGATCTCCAATTGTAGAGCATCAGGTCTTTGTCTGTCAACACTCAAAGCAGATCATCATGGAGCGGCCTGATGTCATTAGCCTTTTCAAAGCAAGGCAATGTCTGCAAGTCTTGTTTTCTGTTCACATCCCACACACTGACCGTGTTATTGGAATGATTGGCTGTGACTGCTAGCAGACTGTCCTCAGAGTCTGATTTACTCATGAGACAGTTGCGACTAATGACAGCCTGCATGTTGCTGTCCTCCCATTTTGCTTGGCAACTTGAGTCAGGGGTGGGCAAGCCTTCCAAACCACTCTGACACAAACTGCAGATCTTATACCTACATCTGGGAAAACTGCTGCCAGATCTAAACGAGGAAAGGTATTTCCTACTTGGATGTAAGCTCAAACTCATCAATGGCGCTTGTAAATTAGGGAAAAGGTGAGCTGTAAATTGTTCACTGGTTTCCTCTGCGAATACCAGGCTCTGTAAGTGAGCTATTAACAATCCCTGAAGATTGTTTCCTACAAGCTGCCCATTCCAATACTGGATGCTGGTTATGGGACTTCCGTCATAGTCTAGTACATCCTGAACTTGAGAGTCTGTATCTTTGATATCAAATTCTCGGACGACCCCTCTCTCCATACCTGCATAAAACAAGCTGGTGTTTTGTGTGTTTCAAGCGCAGCATCATACCCCATTGTTGTACTTCTTCTGCGATGTCAGATTGCGAGAACAGCAAATTAAAAGAGGCGTTGCCAAACAATGAACACTACGCAGGAAGCCAAGGAAGATTGATAAACCAACACAGAACTGGTGTCGTTAGCCGCTACACGCTGCGAGATTTGCTGAGGAGAGGATCCGAGCACTTATGGATTGAATGGTTCGATGTGCAATGAGGATGATCTGTCGACTAACTAACTAACTAATGGGTTTTATAAGACTTTACCGCAGTTTCCACCAAATTTTAATTTCGTTTAGAACGTGAATGTTTTTACAGTTACCAAGATGGCAGCCTCCATTGTACGGATTCGTGAATCTTTAGACAGAAGTTCCAAAGTTTTCCAGTCATGACCGAGACCAAAGTTACCCCTTTAGGTGCAGGGCAGGATGTTGGCAGAAGCTGCATTCTGCTCACCATCGGAGGCAAGAACATCATGCTGGACTGCGGCATGCATATAGGGTACAACGACGACAGACAGTTTCCAGATTTCACATACATCGCCCAGGAGGGAAGGCTTACGGACAGGTTAAACTGTGTGATTATCAGCCACTTCCATCTGGATCACTGCGGTGCTCTTCCCTACGTGACTGAGATGGTGGGTTACGATGGACCCATCAACGTAGGAGAGTCTGTGCTGGTCAAAGTCTCCGGCGATGATGACTGTAAAAATATTGTAGTCTCCTGGTCACATCAAGATGAGGACATCGGAAGCCACATACAAAAGGTGTTGTGGCCAGATCCCTGATGGTTGTGTTCTGATTCTCACACGGAGTCTCTGTTGTTCTTTGTTGTTGGGATTTGTATAATGTAGAATGATGATTGTTTCGTTTGCCTGTGGTACGGATTTTATGAAAGTGTTAGGTCTAATGTGTGTATGTGTGGGAGAGAGAGAGAGAGAGAGAGAGAGAGAGAGAGAGAGAGAGAGAGAGAGAGAAAATGTGTGTGAGACAGAAAGAGTACATGTAAGGCAGAGAGAGAGGGAAAGACATCATTTCTGCATCTCATGTAAAGTCAGAATTGAATCATCATTTGCTTTTTATATTTCCCAGCAGCTCCGGTGAATGTGTGTGTGTGCGCGCGCGCGTGCGCGTGAGAGAGAGAGAGAGAGAGAGAGAGAGAGAGAGAATGAGACACACATAGAGTGAGACAGAGAGATTGTATGTATATGTATGAGATAGAGAGAGAGAGAGAGAGAGAGAGAGAGAGAGAGAGAGAGAGAGAGAGAGTGTGTGTGTATGTCTGTGTATGAAATAGAGAGAGATCATATCTACATCACCTCTAAAATGATAATTGAATCATTATCATGTACTTTTTTTTTTTTATAGAAGGGGAAGTGCTTAACTAAGTTAATAAATTCAATATGCGTGACAGAGATTAAAAGCAGAACAGACCTAAAAAAAATATACTCCTTTGCTATTGTTTTTGGTTGAGTAAAAGTACAGAATGCATCATACCCTTTAGTGATCACTCAGCGATCAACTTAATTAAGCTCAGCTGAGCTTGATGAGCCTTAGGAAGGAGCATATTTTATTTATTTACATTGTGCCTCTGAAGTGTTTGGATTGCTGGTCTACTGTTCCACCCTCTGACGGTTCAAATAAAATTCCAATTCAACAATTCAGAATGCTAATATAATTAGAAGCTGTGATGACTATATTGTTGTAACAAAACGTCTTTCTGCATTCACTGTTGGTACAGTGAAATGTTCCACCAAACGATAACATGAATGATGTAGAACAGCGCGTACTTTGTTGTTGTCAAACATTGATTGAAACAGTGGGCCTCCAGAGAACAATTTGTAATTTCAACAAATTTCTCCGATAAAACCATTTACTCTGGTCAAACGTTTATGTAATCACACTAAAAAATCAATCAACAGAAGAGATGTAAATTATTCCAGGAGTTCGCGTGCACATCTAGAAGACATCACTGTTTATGTCTTGAGATCGATGATTGAGCAAACACCAACAACTTTTCTCGCCACCTTTTCCGCTGCAGTTTAGCTATGGGAACAACTTCAGCATAGACAAATCAGCCATCACTTAGGCAGGTGAAAAGAAGGCGAAGTGAGGAGGACAGTTGTGAAGTCAATAAGAAATCCAAAGCAATGCTTGAGAACAGCAGAGGTGATGTTGAAGACGAAAAGAAAGATATCTGTTCTATTTGCTTAGAGGCTCGGTCCACAGGTGGTGATCATGGTGTGGCATGCTTGAAATGTGGCCTTCTGTTTGGACTCAGCTGCATTGTCAAGTAGGTCGAGCAGGCACATCGTTGTCCACAGTGCAAGGCATCAGCAAAGAAAAGTGACCTGATGCACATCTTTGTCCGTAAAATCACAGCAGAAGATACATCACAGGCTTCTCGAAGAGGAAAGGGCGTCCAAGAGAAACATAGAACAGAAAGAAGCCATGGCTAGGAAAAAGTTGGAAATGCAAGCAAGTGATATAGATGCTCTCAATGCTGAAATCAACCAACTGAAAGTCCAGATAATGGAGGGTGTGTTCGGTCACAGGTTGCTGTTTAGCCTATCCATTGACCAGTATTTCTAGCAATTATTCTGTGAATAACAAACGTTTTCGTCTACTCCAGAGGGTGACAATTTATCTGGAAGGAAACTGTTGAGTGTGTGATCGTTGCAACGAACTAGGCTTGCTGGTTACCTCACAAAAGTCACCGAACGCTTTGTTTCGAGGTTTTGGTCTTACGAGGGACTTCAGGCCGCTGTCATACCTGCTTAGTCATTCAGTTCCAATTAGAGACATGTGGTTCCGACTCCATGACATGGCTTGTTGTTGAGCTGCAGGACTTTCAAATTCTTGCAGCTGACCAATGTTAATTAACCTTTTTTTTATTTTTTAAAACCTTTATTGAGTGTTAAGAAACATTTGCATTTGTATTGTTCGTGTTGTTACAGAGCGTTGCATGTGGAAGTGTAGGTGACATATGCGCAAAATTTTACATTTGTTTCAACATTTTTACATTTGAAATGGGGGGTAACGAAAAACGAGTACAAACAACAACAAGACGGTAGTATACCATTATTTTTCCTCTGCCACCCTCTCACCTGTCAGCCCCAACCCCACCAATACCATCATCACCACTTGGTAATGAGGAAAATGGCAGTAAAACTTGTTAGAACCAACCGGTGAAGGCAGCAGCAGCATCAAAACCAACAGTATCGAAAAGGTGGGGGAAAAGGGGGGGGGGGGTTTGCAAAGGGTAAACTAGTTTACAATGCAGGAAAGGTGGTTGTTGCATTTGTGTTGTTCATGTTGTTACATGCGTACTGTGTGTTCAGTATTTGTGTGCGTGTATTTACGGATCGTTGCGTCTGGGCGTGTAGGTGACCTATGTGTAATGTTTTTTTGTTTTTTTTTCCCGCGTTTCCATCCTGTTTCAGGATATTGCGGTCAACACCAGCATCTTTCAGCTGTATGTTGATTCCTAGGCTAGATTACGCTCATCAGCACGCCACGACTTTCTGAGCGACCGGCTCCATACTCTCATAAGTCACTTTTGCGATTCGAACCACTGCTAATTCTCGTCGCGTCACGTGACGAGAGTATTCGGAGTTAGCGGAGAAAGCTGCTAACGCCTCGGCCACGGAGCCGGTTTATGTGTAATGTTACAACAATTAATTCATTTGCATATTTACATGTCAAGGGGGGTAACCCAAAATTTATTTATTACCGTGATTGTTTCCCCTGTCACCACCATCTCCAGCCGGCCCCAAAGCCACCCATACCATCGCCACCTTTTCGTTAGTGATGGCAGTGGCAGCCAATTGATAGAACCAACCAGCGAGGGCGGTAGCAGCGTCAAAACAACCAACAGTTAAACAAGCGGGGAGGAGGGGAAATGAGGGAGCATAATAGTAATAGTAAACATCCATAAAAATTAACAACAATAAAATTGATAGCAATAAACCTTAATAATAGAAAGGTAATGCACAAGGGTAACTATCGCCACAAGAAGGCTTAATAATAATAGTGCAATTGCATTTGTATTGTTCGTATTGTTACATGCGTCCTGTGTGTTCAATATTTGTGTGCGTGTATTTACGGAGCGTTGCATGTGGGCGTGTAGGTGACATATGTGTAATATTACAACAATAATTCATTTGGCATAATTACATGTGAAAGTGGGGTAATCCAAATTGAGTGTTATTTTTACCATGTTTGTATCCCCTGTCTCCACCCTCACCAGCAGCCGGCCCCAAAACCGCCGATACCATAACCACCTCTTCGGTAATGTTGTTAAAGGCAGTAAACATTCTGGAACCAACCAGTGAGGGCGGCATCAGCATCAACAGCAACAGTAATAAGCGGGGAGAAGGCGGAGATGAGGGAGGATACTAATAATAATATTGATCTTAACTTAAAATTAATAGCAATCAAACCATAATAATCATATAGTAATACAGAATTACCTACCAATCTCAATAAGAGAGCATCGTAATAGCAGTACAAATGCATTTGTATTGTTAGTGTTGTTACATGCGTCCTGTGGGTTCAGTATATGTGTGCGTGTATTTACAGAGCGTTGCATGTGGGCGTGTATGTGACATATGCATATTTTATTCATTGAACATATTACCATGTGGAAGGGGGGCAACGAAGAGAAAGAAAAAACTTCCCATTTTTGTTTCCCTTGCTGCCGCTCTCCCCATTGGCCCCACCTCACCAATCAAATTATCACCACTCTCTGGTAATAATGGTAGAGGCAGGGTGACTATTTGAACCAACTGGTGAGGGCATCAGCAAAGGCAACAAAGGCTAAGGAGGGGGGGGGGGGTACATGCGAGATGAAGTTAAATATTTATAACGATGATAATGATAGTAATGGTAGAAACAATTTCTAAGAATAATGTCAGGAAAGATAATAATAGTAATAGTAATGACAAAAATATAATAAACATGTGATTCCACTTACTAAAACGTGATTTTCTCGGCAATGGTTTTAATATAGCATAGCAAGTAACATAGAAGTGCAACCTACTATTTTTAATAATAGTAGGAGTAAAGGAGTTGTTTTCTTTTCTCCTTGCATTTTTTTGTTTGTTTGTTTGTTTTTTTGTGTGTTAGGGTTCATTCATCTTTTCCCTTTTTTTTTGTAAGAATAAAACAAGCATTTGTGTTTTCACACATTTTACAATATCGTTGGTTTGGTAAACCATATGTGATTGTATATTCATTCAATCCGCATTCATTCACATTTTCCAGATTCTTTCTCGCACTCATGTATACCAGCTTTGTAGTTCAATAATGAAGAATACATATGATTTACTCAGGAAACAGTTGTGTTATTTTGTGCGTGTACATAAATGATATCAAGTGTGAGTTATATGTGCGGTGTTTGTATCTGGCTGAGTTTCTACATGTCCATATGAGATGTCTGTAGTAAGAAAGAGCTGTCAGTAGTTTTGTATGTATGTGTTTTGCTGATTTTGGTATAGTATTGAGAAAAATTGCTTTATATATGTCGGTTTGTTTGCATGTGTGCGTTTGTATGAGGTGTTTGAGTGTTGCGCGTATGGCTGTAATTGTTGGACATGTAAAATAAATGTTAATTAATTAATTTTTTTTTTTTAAATGTGCAAACTTTTTTATTATCGTTAACCATAAAGTTTAAAAAACACAAACAATGAACAAACTACATTCTTATATTAAGCACCCACTGCTAAACAAAGCCCAAGCACAAATCTTTAACCAGTAGCACATAAATGCATTCATACTATGCCATAACAGAAATGAAAATCAAATGTGCATGACATGAACTGACAACTGATGAGAGGGAAGATACCACACTCGCTCCTGTGACTCCAGTAGAACTACACTGTTGCCACGGATAACCACCATGCCTAAGTTCCTCTTTTCACCAGTCTTGGTCTCTTCCACGGAGTCGTCAACAACAAGGTTCATGAATGGATCAAACCCACGCAGAGTACCTGTCACCTTTCGGTTGCCATTGAGCTTCAATGTCAAAACCTTTTCCATGTACTTTTTCAACTCTGGTGGATGTGCTTTACTCATGATGATTTAGGATGATTATGTGAAAGCCTTGCTTTCCTTTCTTGGATTCTTAATGTTAATTAACTTTTTTTTTTAAATTTTATTTATTTATTTATTTTTTTTTAAACGTTTATTTCATACAAAACAATGTATATTTACAAGGTGCAATGCGTGTTTCTTTGTTTGTGTATATTACAGAGCGTTGCCGTTTGTTAGTGTTATGTCATATGCGTTAATGAAACAAAAACATACATATACAGTTATGATAATGACGTACACTTTCAGTCATCCCATTCTAACTTGATTGATGGTAATAGTGATGATAATTGTGATGATAATGATGATGATTCCTTCCCCTCGTTCATTCTAAACCCACCATTCTCACACGCTTATAAACCTTCAACACACATCACGCGTTCTCTTCCACACCGACAATATATACATTAAAAGAAATGTTGGTGTCAAGGTCGAAACGGCAAAAGCCGCCCCACGTTTTACAGTGCAGGCAGTCTCATGCAAGCTTAGTTTCCTGTAAGTGGATTCAATATTATTGCTGAATGACAGCCCTCAACTTAATCGCAAGTGCCCAGGGTTTGCATGTGGTGGGGTGGGTTGAGACCAGGAACGCGGTCAACACGGAGGGAGGGAGCGAGAGGGAGCTGGGGAGGGGAGGGGAGGGGGAGGGATAAAGAGAGAGAGCGCGTAAACAGGTTGGAATTTGTTAAGTTGTCCATTTGCGAATTCAGCGTATACATAAATATCCCATTTATTTTGTACAAAAACAGGCTTTTACATTGCGAATACAGCGTATATTCATTCATGTTTGGGGTGGGGGGGGGGAAGAGAGAGAGAGAGAGAGGGAGAGAGAGAGAGAGAGAGAGAGAGAGAGAGAGTAAAGAGAATGGAATTTATTAGGTTCACTAAAGAGTTTACCTGGGCTGTTCAGACCGAGGTCAAACTTCGGTCGACAAGACCACTGACTCACAAAGGCCACCGTCCCATTGTTCTGTCTAGGTTGGGCTCCAGGACTCAGTAACAAAGAAAGGACATTTATTCAGTTATTTGGCGATTTGTTCCTCAATGATTGGGCTTAGTGGTACACATGCGGTGTATAGAAATATACTGTGAGAGTGTGTGTTTGAACATGTATGTTATGTAGTGTGAAACTTGATGGGGGTTTTTTGTTGACAAATCTTTGCTAGTGTGTGTGGTTGTATTGTTTGGTGATTGTGAGTGGCCGAGTTTCTACTCGACCATATTACGTTTCTATACTCCGCCAGTGCAACAAGAAGTTTAGTGTGTTTGCCTTTTGTGGCTGTGGGTATTGTATTTAAAAAAATGGCCTTATAAGCGTCAGTTGTCTTGTTTGTGTGTGTTTCTATTAATTTTTGCAGTGCAATCTTAGTGGCTGTGATTGCTGGGCATTCATAGAAGAGATGGTCCTCTGTTTCCTGAATATTTTGTCTACATAATTTGCATGGGGCTATTTGCTTGGATGATTGTGCAGCTCTCTCTGTTGTCGGGGTCATATTATAAATTAGCCTGTATGTTATTTCTTTGGATTTTGATGTGATATGTTTGTTGTGTAAGTTAGTGAAGGTGCAACTGTAGTCTTTCATGTGATATTTGTATCCTCTTTTGATTCTCAGGTGTAGTGGTGGGGCTTGTTGTTTTACTAAATATTTGTATATCTGCTTGGTTGTCTGTTGTATTAAGTGTTCATTACCTTGAATTGCTTGCATACATGTTCTGTAGGAGTGCGGTAGTGTGCCGTAATAGTGCGGTGTTGTTTTGTCTATTTTCTTAATTCTGTGTAATCTAATTGCAATATAGTATAATGCTAGCGAGTGTTGATCTGGATGATTGATGATGCGTCCTATGTGGTTTATTCTTAATGCTTGTATTTTTGTGTTAAGGTCCTGTAGTGAAATGCCCCCTCTAGTCTTCTCTTGTATTAAAGTCTTGTGCTTTATACTGTGGATTGTGTTTTTAAAGATGAATTTTCTAATGTGTTTGTTTATGTCTGTGATTGTTTGTTTTGGTGGGTCTAACACTGTGGCTAAATATAATATTTTAGGAAAGATGAAAGTGTTTACAATAGTGCTTCGTATAAAAATTGTTGATGTCTTGTATTTGAACCTATGTAGTATGTCTATAATTTGTTTTGTCAGTGATTGCCATGTTCCTGTGTGTGTTTTTCTGGGATTGGATGGAAAAGTGATCCCATAAATCTTCATGTTATCTGTGACTGTTAGATCCGGGGGGAAATCTGCTTTATTCTTCCACTTCCCCAGACCCATTATTTTAGACTTCTGTATGTTTATTTTGGCCCCACTTCCTTCACCAAACTGTCTGAAGGTGTGAAGTATGGTCGTTATGGAAGTGTTGGTTGTAGGGAAGAAAGCGGTGTCATCTGCATAAGCAATTAATTTTCGCTCTCCAGACCCTTGTATAAATGTACCTTTAATGTTAGTGTCCTGTCTAATTGCTTCTAAGAGTGGTTCTAGTGTTAGTACATATAGGACTGGTGATAGTGGACACCCTTGTCTGACAGATCTATTGATTCTGAAACTGCCAGTGAGTGAATGATTCACCAGTACCTTACTTTCAGGATTTTTATACAATATTTCTATCCACTGTCTATAGTACTGTCCTATGTTGCAGTGTGCTAGTGTTTTGTGTAAGTATGAGTGTGAGATTCTGTCAAAGGCCTTCTCCTGGTCTAAAGATAAGAGAGAGGATTGACAGTCTTTCTGGTGGGTGTATGTAATGAAATCCCTAATGAAGTGTGTATGTTGGTGTATGTTTCTGTGTTGAATACTGCACTGTTGGTCTGGGTGAATGAGTGATGGCATGAAGGTTTTAATTTTGTTTGCAAGTGATTTTGCTAGAATTTTGCAGTCTGTGTTTAATAAGGAGATGGGTCTATAGTTTTTCAGCTGTGTTTTGTCTGTGTTGTCTTTAGGTATGAGTGTTATATATGACATGTTGCAAGTGTCTGGGAGTTCTTGTTTATGAAAAGCTTCTTGGTAGACTTTTAGAAGGAAATTGCCTAGGATAGGAAAGAAGTGTTGGTAGAATTCTACTGTGAGTCCATCTGGTCCTGGTGTTTTGTCTTTTTGCATTTGATTGAGTGCATGTGTTATGTCTGCTAAAGTAAGCTCTGTATCCAGTGTGTCTTTATCTGTGTCTGACAATTTTTTTGTGTATTTTAGGAATCTATTTTGTGTTTGTGTGTTGGCGGGTTCTGCTGTATATAGGTCAGTGTAATACTGTTGGAATGTTTCTAGTATATGTACTGTCTCTGTTTGTGTGTTTCCTTGCATGTCTGTTATTGCTCCTATTTGTCTGTTGCGTTGAATGTTTTGCTCTAATGCAAGGTGCTGTCTATTGGGACTTTCTTCTGATATGTTAGTTAGTTTAGTTCGAAGGAGTGCACCGCGGAGTGTGTGTTGCTGATGTTGTTCTAATTGTGATTCTAGTGTGTTTAGATGTGGTGCATTCCGGTCAGTCTGTTTTGTGAGTTGTATTGCTGTCTGTATGATATGTTCTTGTTGTAGTCTGTCTTTATGTATGATGGATGCTAACTGTTGTGTTCTACACCGTATTGTATTCTTTAGTAAATCCCAAATTTGTGTTATGTTGTCCGTGGGTGTACTATTAGTGTATGTTAGAATAAGTTGTGTCACATGTTGTAAATAACCTGTATGTTGGAGTAAGGAGTTATTGAACTTCCAATGTGATGTTCTTTTTGATGGCCTTGTGTTTGTAGTGTCTGTAGTGATATGTGTTAGTACTGCTTTGTGATCTGTGTATTGTAATGTCTCTTGTAGATGTTTTGTGTGTATTATTTGGTGTGTTGAAGGTGAGTATACTCTATCTAATCTGGCTGATCTATTGTAAGCCCTATTTTTGTGTGTTGTTGCAATGTTATTTGGGTGTCTGTATCGGAAAGCGTCTATTAGATTGTGTGTGTCCAGGGTATTCTTTAGTATATCCAGTTGATGTATTCCACTTCTGTCATTTCTCCTTAATTGTGTCTTGATTCCTGCCTTACCTGCCCCTACGATATCCAAATCTGAGAGTACAAAATTGAAATCCCCTGCAAGGATAATATTTTGCCCTCTGTATGTTTGTATAAGTAAGGTGTCTAATTCTTGGTAAAAGTTTGGTTGATGATTGTAATTTGGTGGTGCATGTATGTTCACTATGGTGTATGCTTGTATAGTGTTTTCTACCTGTATTATGGAGATTCGTCCATGGTTATCCGTGTGTGTTTTAATTATGTCCCACCTGTCTGATGTCTGCAGAATAGCTGTTCCTGACCCAATTTTGTGTGTGCCTAAACTAAAGCATGAATGTCTGAGGCCTAGCTGTGTGGTGATATGTTGTGCGAATGTTTTTGAACATATATTTGTTTCTTGTAGTAGTAGAAAATCTGGTTTGTGTTTGTTTATTAGTGTGATAATATGTTGTAATTTTGTACGTATACCACAAATGTTTAAAGTAATAATAACTAAATCACTAGTCATTATAATTTAAGTAAAAACAAATGAATGAGATATAATAAGTGTATCGAATCTCACGCAAAGTTGTTATCCGTGATGGGTACATTTAGGCGAGCAAGTCTGTAGCATCAAAAGTTTGTGTGGGAGGATCATCTTGATCCTCATTCTTATCACTTGTGTCGGTGTCTACAAAGAGCGTGTCTGGTATGCTGTATGTGTCGTCTTCGTCTTGTACTTGTGTCTCCTCTTGTTGTTCTTGTTCAGTTTCCTTTGTCTTGCCTATAGTGGCTTTGACTTTTTCTTTCTTTGGCAGTGATAAATCATCTGTTTCTGTGTCGTCGCTGTGTTTTGACTGCGGTCTTCTGTTAGCCCATGTTCTCTTCTTTGGTTTGCTGACGACTTGAAAACCGTCAGAGTCTTCATTCCTTGGATTTATGTCTTGTGTATTAATTTCTTGTGTGTTATTTTCTTGTGTGTTGATTTGACTGTTGAAGGTCTGTGTCAGTTCAATCTCTCCCTGTGGAGAGGTTTCTCTTTCGAGCGGTGGGAAATCTTCTTGGCTTTGAACACTTATTGTTGCTGCTATTGGTGTCGTCGATTGTCGTCGACTAGGGCATTTATTTGCCCAGTGGTTGTTTTGGCCACAAGCTGGACAATCGGTCTTTCTCCCCGGCATCGTTATCAACACTCTGTGGTTATTGTTCGTTATACCGGGAGTGTAGATCCGTATGTAATGGGGAACTTCCTTTGTTGGGTTGCAGAGCGCTCCCCACTTGCCAGCCCCATTCTTTATCCTAAAGACCTCAGCCTTGTCGTCTCCTGTAATACTGTGCACCAGTTTTTTTAACTCCTTGAGGAGCAATCGTGACAGGTAGCCAGTGGATGGTCAGCCTGTCCCTTTCTTTGTCTAGATGTTGTAGTGATATGTCTATCCCTAGACTTGGTAGCGAAAGTTTTTTGCCGTGTATCTTGTCATACACGGCTTTCTGAACCTCTGCTGACAGGTGAAAGTACCACCTAGTGGGAACTTCGAACCTATGCAGGTCGACGACTCCCCCAAAAGGTACACCTCCTGGACCAGTTAGGGCACTCATAATAAGTGCGGGTGTTGCTTTAGCAGCCGCCCCGGGACCAGTTATGGAACACACTATCGTTCCGGACTGGTGGAGTAGCTGGACATCGTAGTCATTTATCGAGATCCCGACATCAGTGATATTCGAATACATATTGAAAAATTTGTTGTTTCAGGTAATAATTCCGGGGAAATATCCAGACAATCAAAAAACAACGAATATCACCACTAAATCCGGAAAAAATACACAATTTCACACTGTGGCTTTCACAATTTGAGAAAAATACGACTTGGCTTCCGATCCGATCAAAAATAATATTCGATCATGAACCTAACATTAGTTAGAAATCTAATAATTGATACGTTGTGAAGCTAAACCATACTAAAATGCTGATGTAACTGTCGAGTGAATTAAATTCCACGTTGTGAAGAGAAACCAGAGTAAACCGTATCACTGTTTAGACAGACGTGACCTAGCAGATAAAGAAATAAATAATGTACTAAATAATATATATTACACAAATATTTAGTGTCTGAAATTGCAAATAATAATTAAAAGTGTGTAATTCTTCATTTTATTGATACCATCCAAAATATGGATAACATTTTTACAGGAATAAACATATAGTTCTCTTGCAACATAGCTATCAGTACAACTACAAATATAGTGAAATCTGTAATTGTTCCCCTTGATTGCTAAAACCGAATCATGACTTCAGCGTAGATGGAATTATTTCCCTTGTAATAAAAGAATTAAAAACAGTTGCATTTTCTTTACAGGGCGTCACATCAACGCCAGCATTATTTGCTGTTGTGATCTCTTGGCAAGTTTACGTTCAGTAGTTTTCCATTGCTTTCTAAACGACCGGCATCCATACCATTTCGTAAAAAACCAACGCAAGACGGTTTGCTGCCAAATCGTCTGCAGCTGCGTTTCGAAAGCGGGTATGCTGGAACTGCGCCTGTAACTCCTTCGCCTCGAAGCCAGACAAACAAAAATATTGGTACTAATAAACCATCCTGCTCAAGACATCTTTTTAAGGCTGGTGTTTAGCTTGTCCTCTGATGTCCAAATTTTTTGAGTTCTCTTTCAGCCTCCATTCTAACACAATTCTTCCCAATCTTGACACAACATCATCATGTGCCTTGCCGAAAAGCGTGGGCGGTCATGTATCGCCATCTCACACGATCACCAGAGTCGTGAATCAGCTCTGTGTTCTTGTTAGATATGCTGGAATGTTTACCAGCCATACGCCAGGAAATTAAACCACTTCCACACAGTCTGCCTTAGAAAGTGCCATGAAGAGAAATGCTCTATCTCCACCAGGGCAGATGACATACACTGGGGCGACTGTACCATTGTTGCTGCCCGCCGTCTTGAGTTTTACGCCATGAGTTTTCTCGGCTCGTTGAATCAATCACGCTTAGTGCTGGCTCTCTGTTATGTATATTCCTATGGTTGAAGGTTCTCATTGCGGCGCTCGTACACATGCATGGTTCGGTGTGCGTCAAGAATGTTCTATGAGCGCCGGTACTGTAGGAGTGACGAAAGCTACTTCTTTAAGTCAACACAACGCAGCTCAATGAATCAACTGGACACAAAGACCGAAATTCGTGGCATACATTATTACGCAAGGGTGTCGTCACTTGTGAAGCAAACAGGACTGCAAGAGCTGTGGGAAAAACAATACCGAACAGAAAAACAAATGTAGGAGATCCTTCTCCTGGAACATCAAGCACACATTACGAGCCAAAATAGGCCTTACCATTACCAGCCATCTTAGAACTCACGGCGGCAAACTTTCAGCACCACTGGATGACATGAATGGTCATCATCATTCTTGATGGACAAACACCACCATCCAGGCATATTTACTTATCTGCCTTTCCCTTGTTCTTTTCCCCTCAATCTTACTGTTTGTCACCAAGTTCTCCAATTTATTTCTTCTTATAACGTTACAAAATAATGTTGGCAGTCTATGTCTAATTTCTCTAATCAGATTGCGATTTTTATCTGTTTCTTGTAGGACTTGGTCATTGTTTTTTCTGTCTGGCCATAATATTCTTTGCATTTTCCTCAGAAACCACATACCCACAGCCATTAGATGTTTTTCAGCTTGTCTGCTCATTGTCCACGCTTCACATCCATACAAAAGTACAGTTCTATTTAGCACTTCAACACTCTTTGTCTCGTTGCAAATGACATCTGTTTATTTATTGCTCAGTATGTTTTCCATCTTGCAAAAGGCTACCTTCACCATGGCGATTCTTGTTCTGATCTCTTCAAGACATCTCCCATCAGCTGTTATGACATTTCCGAGATAATTGTATCAATCCACTACTTGTTTAAGAATATTCCCCTTTACTTGCATATTACACTGTGGTATTTCCTTCTTCTTAGTGACGACCGTAATCAGTGTTTTCTTACTATTCAATTCTAACCCTAGTTGTTCACTGTATGCAACAACCGCATCAAATAAATGTTGCAGATCCTGCTCATTGTCTGCATTCAATACTGTAATCTTGACACAAGCACCACGTACATCAACAAACGGGCAGATATGGCTAAGAGATCGCAGCGTCTACCCCAAGGTCATCAGTTACCTGGTTCGCTGAGAGCATAGAGGCTGACATTTTATTCAAAATTGTGTTTCTAATATCACATGTACCCACGATCTCTTGAGTAGTGACATTAGATACATAGTCTTCTCACGATCTCTTGAGTAGTGACATTAGATACATAGTCTTCTCACGATCTCTTGAGTAGTGACATTAGATACATAGTCTTCTCGCGTTAAAAAAAAAAAAACTGTTGCGTGTCCTTCACAGGACGTAGCAGTCAACCTCAGCAATTTTGCTGTTCGTGATTCCTGGACAAGTTTTACGTTCAGTAGTTTGCCATTGCTTTCTGAACGACCGGCACCTATACATTTTTCGAAAAAAAACACCGCTGTGTTTCGAACCCGGGTATTCCGGATTACGAATCGCGTCCGTAACTCTTCGCCACGGAGTTTGGTTCATAGTCTTCCCGCATAACTAACAAATTGTGGGGTGCAAATTGCAGACATAAAATTTCACAGCCACTGGAAATTATAAAAAGTAGGCTGTAAGGCCGCTTCTTGGCAAAATTGTTATTGGGAAGCCTGCTGTCAGAGTCCAGAAAGGGTACAGTGATGCAGTGACATCGTTACGCCCGCCAGGCGACTTAGCTCCTACCAGGGATGCAGCAACTTCGTTACGCCGCCAGGCGAGTGGTAGTTACCTGCCTGCAAGATTGCTGGCTGACGAGCGACCAGCGGTCAGACAAGGACGACGCAAGACGCACGCATGCCTCGTGAAGCCACCTCAGGTGGGAGGCAAGTTGCGAACTAGCGGCAGACAGCTCTGGGACACGGACTTGGACGGACGCATGATGAGAGAAAGGCGTTGTGTGGTTTTCTGTGCTGAAAGTCGAGTGTCTGGACATCTTGAGAGTTAGACTTGTGAGCTGTATTGTGGATGTAAGTGTATTGAAGTATCAAGTATATATTGTTGTGATCATCGTAATGTATTTGATCTGTGAATAAATCCATTGAACGGTGTGTCGTTGAGTCTTACGTCAAATCACGTTGTACTTGTACTGTCTCACATGTGTTAGGTTAGCGAGCCAAGTTTAAGACCCTGACATGTGTGGACGTGGCGGCATTCGTCCGGCTTTGAAATGAACGTGTTTATGTGATTAACGATTTAAAACTAGAGTTTGTGAACTTAGAATTTTTGTCAAACTTTATAGTACATGTAAATGTGATCGTGGAAGGCTCATTTTGATAATTTACTACATTGTTTAAACATGTGTAAGACTATTTGTAAACGTACAGTGCATACATATTGTTTGATCTTGTAAGCGTGTAAAACATTTGTGATTTGTGAAACTTGTCACCGTTTTGACCTTGTCGACATTGCGATCTTGTCGCCATTGTGACCTTGTCGCCATCTTGTAAACTTGATGTCTATGTCCTTACTGAATGTCATCTTGATGTAAGTGATGTGTCATCAATGTTGTAGAGTGTTGAGATACATGTAGATTGTCTTAGTGTATTGAGTTTGTGGAACGCAGAAAGTTTTGGAAAGAAAGTAACTTGTATTGGAAAAAAAAAATTGTTGACGGACAAACTTACGACCTACAACTACACTCAACGCCATACAAACCTAATCAACACTTAGTGACAAGCAGGCACACACCAACAAATAGACGCTAATTTATTTTCCTCCAAAAACAAAGCAGGTTTTCCGAACCATCCGAAACCTTGCTGTAGAGGTCATTTGTGTTTTCGAAGTAGCGACCCTACAGTTCCTAGCCCGATTTCCAACCGTTCTTCACCGCATCCAGGGCACTTGAGTATATTTTTCTTTTCATATACTTTAAGGATGCAATTTTAGGCACGTATTGTCAATAGAAATCAATTGTAAATTGTTCATTACTAACCACTTATAACATATTTTGTGTGGCTGGTATTTCATTGACACTTTTCATCATGTCGTCATTAAATGATTTCATCGATATGGGGTTAAAATTAAAGTTAACAGGTGATGAGTTAACAAAGTGGAGTGAGAATAAATACTCTGAACACCTTCGCGAGAAAGCTACTGAACGCGATGAAAGAGCGGCTGAAAGAACATTAAAGCAAGCAGAAGCAGAACTGGCTGCAAAGACAAAACAAGCCGAATTAGAACTGGCTGCAAAGACAAAGCAAGCCGAATTAGAAATGGCTGCAAAGACAAAACAAGCTGAATTAGATAGTGAACTTAAGAAAGCAGAAATGGAACGAGAAACAGAATTAAAGAAGGCAGAAATTGCAGCTCAGAGTAAGAGAGAAGAACTGGAGTTACAGTTGAAGATGAAACAACTTGACACTAAGACTGCCATTAACAAAGAGTCTAAGAAATCTGAGAGACTGGAGAAAGAAAACCAGTACAAGAAATATCAAGGTATTGTACGTAATTATACCTCGGGTGACTGCATCGCAGCCTTTACCCAAAATTTTGAAACTTTAATGGAACATTACCAGGTTCCACTGTCTGAATGGAATATTGTTTATATGAGGAGTTTATCAGGGGAACCTCTTAAAGTCATTGAAACCATCCCCAAAGACCTCAGAAAAGATTACCATTATCTGAAATCTAAGATTATGGCACATTTTATGTTAGATGAGGCAGGTTACAGAGAACAATTCAGTAAGTTGAGCCCAAAACCGACTCAAACTTTCTCTGATTACCTCTGCTTAGTCCGAGATATATTTACCAAATGGACTTCAGCAGCTAAAATTGACAAAAATTATCAGAGACTAGAAGATCTGATCATTAGAGATAAAATCATTTCATCCATTCCATCAGCATTTTCAAAATTTTTGCAAGAGAATGAATGCACTAGTGTGGATGAGATTGAAAGACGTGGTTCGGCGTATTACACAGCCAACAAACATTGTTTGGCCAGTGAAGCTACTGACATAAATTTTGTAGCAGCGGCTAACTATGACAAACCCTATAGTAGGCAGAAACTTCATAGGCCTACCTCTGAGAAGTTTAATCACTGTACTTATTGTAAATTTTCACATCATCAGAATGAAATGTGCGATAAGCACCCAGGATACCATACTTACCTACTAAACATGGTAAACAGACAAGATAATGAGCGTAAATCCTTCAGAAGTTTGCGTAAATGTTTCCTCTGTAAGGCGTACGGACACCATCGGAAAGATTGTAAAGGTAGGCAAATGACCAACAAAGCAAATGCCGCCTTGTTTGACAGTTCGGCGTCAGATGAAGAACAGCCAGAGAAACATCCTGTGAACTCAGCACAGGCTTTTGACGTGTTTAGCGCTAATAAATGTTCAGTTTGTAACACCTTTTATGAAGATGGTATTTTAACATGCGGTCACGCCATCCCTATTGCCAATGAAGAAGCTAATTTGGTAGTAGATTCAAAAGGCAAGATAATCGTCCATCACGGATATGTGAATGGCAAGTCTGCTACAGTCCTTCGTGACACGGGCAGTTCACTCATTGGTCTGAAGAGAACGTTCATAATGCCTACAGACTATACAGGCAGGCACGTAACATGCAGAACATTCTCAGGCAATATTGAGAAATACCCACTAGCATGGGCATATATTGAAACACCTTTCCTCACTGGGAAAGTAAAGTGCGCTGCATTAACAAACCCAGTGTGTGATGTAATTATTGGAAATCTACCAGAGGTGAATAATAAACCTCATGACATAACATCTCTGTGTATTGATGATACCATAACATCACCATCCAATGTCATCATTGAAAATGTCACACCACCTATTGATTGTATAGTAGCTAATGTAGCACTAACATCTCATGACATCATTGATAACATTGTTCCATCACCATCTGATATCATTGAATGTGTGAACGCAGTAACTAGATCTACTGCTAGAATGCAAGATGAAAGTAATCAAACTGAGGCTATACAAATGCTTAGCCCAGTATCACTACCTACTAACACCATGAAGGAAACGTTTGTAACAGCTCAAAAAGCTGATCCTTCATTGTCAAAATACTTTAATCTGATCGGCCAAAAGCCAAAGGTAACCAAGAATGCAAAATGGTATTTTGCTGTGAAAAATGATATACTCACCAGGTATTATACCAGAGGTGACAATACAACAGAGCAAACTGTTTTGCCAACTAATTATCGCAAGCAAGCCTTACATCTTGCCCACGATATACCTTTTGCAGGGCATATGGCATACGTTAAGACCAGATCAAGGTTACTGACACAGTTTCATTGGCCCAAATTTTGCAATGACATTAAAGAATATTGCAGAAGTTGTGACACCTGCCAGAAACTGGTAAAAAAAAGGTAAACACCCACAGGCAAAGTTACAAGTTACTGACTTAGCCAGTCGACCTTTTGAAAAACTATCTGTCGACATAGTGGGCCCTCTTAATCATACAACAACTAGAGGGAATAAATATATTCTAACTTACATTGATCAATGTAGTCGCTGGCCAGAAGCTATTCCGCTAAAGAACATTACTGCCAATGATATAATGGAAGTTTTCTTCCATATATTTTCTCGGATAGATTTTCCAGATACTATCCAATCTGATAGGGGCACTCAGTTTATTGCCGCATCTACCCAAGCTTTCACCAAAATGCTGGGAGTGAAGCAATGTTTCAATTCCCCGTACCATCCTCACTCTAGTGGAGTAATAGAAAAATTTAACGGGGATCTAAAGCACATGCTTGTAAAAGTAACGCAAGAGCACCCCAATAACTGGGATGTATATCTACCAGCTATTCTTTTTGCTTATCGGGAGGTACAACATTCTAGTACCGGTTTCTCTCCTTTTGAACTTATCTATGGTGCCAAACCACGGGGCCCATTAACTATTTATCACCAAATGTTAACTGACTCTACTCCAGTACTTAAACCCATATCATCATACGTATATGTTACATCATTGCGTGAAAGAATCATCAAATCGTGTATTATTGCAAAGAATGCACTAAAATTATCTGGTGCTACTTATAGACAGTATGCTGACAAAGGTAACAGGACAATAACGTTGACACCTGGACAGGACGTTCTTCTTCTACTACCTAGTGACAGACACTTATTGACTGATTCTTGGCAGGGACCTTTTAAAGTGACGAGACAGATTTCACCTGTAGATTACGAAATCCAAATAAAAGACAAACACAAAATATTTCACATAAATATGCTAAGACCATACCACAACAGAGACAACGAACAAGACGATACGACAGCTTGTACAGTGATAATAGATCATGAAGACGACGATCCATCCATCCATCATGTGCCATGCCGGTAAGCGTGGGCGGTCATGTTCTGCCATCTCACTCGATCAACAGAGTCGTGGATCAGTTCCGTGTTTTTGTCTCGACCATGCCACAAGGCCAAGCCATCCAGATACTTGTTTCTAGGTCTTCCCCTTGGTCTGTTCCCCTCGATCTTACCAGTTGTCACCAAGTTCTCCAAATCATTTCTTCTCATAACATGCCCAAAAAATTGTGACTGTCTACGTCTAATGTCTCCGATCAGTTTACGATCTCCATTTGCTTCCCGAAGGACCTGCTCACTGGTCCCTCTGGCTGTCCATGGCACTCCCTGCATTCTCCTCAGAAACCACATTTCCACAGCCATCAGACGCCCTTCAGCCCGGCTGCTCACCGTCCAAGCTCCACATCCACACAAAAGCACAGGCTCTATGCAGCATCCCAACACTCTCTCTCTCGTTTCAATTGACATCTTTTTATTGGTCAGTATGTTTTTCATCTTGCTAAAGGCTACTTTTGCCATGGCGATTCTTGTTCTAATCTCTTCAAGGCATCTCCCATCAGATGTTATTACTGTTCCGAGGTAATTGTACCTATTCACTTGTTGAAGAATATTCCCATTTACTTGTATATTACACTGTGGTATTTCGTTCTTCTTAGTGACGACCATAATCTGTGTCTTTTTACAATTTAATTCTAACCCTTGTTGTTCACTGTGTGTAACAACCGCATCTACTAAATTTTGCAGGTCCTGTTCATTGACGACGATGCTAGTGACGAAATTCCAACACCTGCATTAGACACGACAAACTGCTTGAAAGAGATTAAAATCAACCCAAAGTTAACTCAAGCAGAGACAGACAGTTGCAAACAGCTTATACAACAGTACAACACCATTTTTTTCCAACAACCCAGGACAAACAGAATTAGTACAGCATCATATCACACTCACATCAAACACACCCATAAGATGCAGACCATACACCATTCCATTACATTACAAAGAACATCTACATCAGGAGATCATCAACTTAGAGAAAAACAACATCATAAGACGATCCCAATCAGACTTCTCATCTCAAATGGTCATTGTACGCAAAAAGGACAATACAATAAGACTCTGTATCGACTATCGAAAGCTCAATAAAATAACTGTTCTAGATCTTGAGCCAATGGCTAACTCTGACGATCTTCTGAAAGAACTGACAGACGCTAGGTTCTTTACGAAGATAGATATGACGAAAGGATATTGGCAAATAGCAGTAGACGAACAGAGCAGACATCTGACAGCATTTGCCACACCTTGGGGACTGTACGAATGGTGCAAACTTCCATTTGGGCTTGTCAATGCCCCAGCCACATTCGTACGTATGACACGACTTCTTCTAGTAGATATTCCTAACATAATCTGCTATATCGACGACATCTGTGTTCACACAGAGACAATGACAGAGCACATTAAGACGTTAGAACAGACATTTGAACGTATTAGACAGCACGGACTGACAGTAAAGCCTGCGAAAGTAGACATAGCCTACCAGGAAATATCTTTCTTGGGGTACAAAATATCCAACGGCTTTGTCACGACAGACGATAACATTGTGTCCAAGATACTAAAACTCTCACTTCCGACTACAAAAAAAAACAAGTCAGAAGTTTGTTGGGACTGATAAACTATTACCGGCAGTTCATTCCTGATTTGTCCGAACTGACCGAAGTGTTTACTAATTTACTAACAAAGGATAAACCAGAGAAAATTGTAAACAATGAATGCCTACAAATTGCATTCAATAAAGTACTAGCGTGTTTTTCTGATAACAGTTTAAATAATCTCATCCTGAAATTGCCCAATCTCCATTTACCTTTCAGATTGCGTACATATGCTAGCTCCGTGGCGATTGGAGCAGTCTTGTTACAAGAGTACAATAACATCCTCCATCCCATGTACTTCGTATCCAGGAAACTAAAGCCCAGAGAACGGGCGTGGTCTATCCCTCAATTGGAAGCCCTAGCTTTAGTGGTGGGTATAACAAAATTGTCCAGATTTCTTCTAGGACGCCATTTCATCGTGGAATCTGACAGCAGCCCGTTACGATTTATAAATTCAGGTGTACCTTCAAACCATATGGTAGCGCGCTGGTCTCTTAAACTTCAAGATTATAGCTTTGAGGTTCGACATATCCCAGGCAGAACCAATTCAATTGCCGATCTTTTGTCCCGTTGTCCGACCGACCCAGTAAGCACCAATGTCTGAGTGCAGTGTGTACAAATACACTCAGACCGACACAGCCATTTATAAGTGAATATTTTTTTCCATTCACAAAAAGCTGTGTAATGTCTACAATATTGTGATAGGGATTACTCCCAATATATATAGTGTTCTTATTTTACTAATTCATGTAGTGATTGTCGTGTATAATTGTGTAGTGTGTGGTAGAAAGCGAACTTTACTAATTGTATATACCAAGAACAAGAACAGTGTCACATTCGCTCAAAAACTTACCGTAAGCGAACTATCCAATTTGACAGTGACATCTGCGTGTGGAACATTCCAGGGATATTTTAAAGACGTGTGTGAACGTGTGAACTAAACATTGACAGCTACACCATTGCAGTGAACCGAAATCCATAATGTTCGGTAGTGAAACATCCAACACATGAACAGTCAATCATAATCCAGAAGGTTTTGTAGTGAAACATCCAACACATGAACTGTGAGAACATTGTACTTTCCGTAACTACATCAGACTGGAACAAGTGTGTTCTGCAAGCTTCAACATCAGCTTTTTTAGTGTTCGTGTGTGCTTCCGGATTAGTTAGAAATTTAGAGCAAAATTAGCAGACGACAAATAAAAGTTTAAAAATCTATGACGATTCTAAAATCTTTAGGAATCAACAAAGTTAAATACACGAATTGTGTATTTATATATTTATGTAGTGTAATCTTAGAATCATATCTTGATTAATGTATTCATATTACCGACTTTTTCTCGTTAATATGAAGAAACGTCAAGCGATGACGCTAAGAAATAGGATAATTATTGTAAATTATTGTATTTCATTAATGTGTAAATTATTCCCCTTTCATTTATTTGTTATTACAGCATTACACAAAGGGCCATAATTTGAAATGTATTCAGTAATGTGTTGCGTATAAATAGCCATGTTGCTGCCAGATTGTTGACACAACAGGTAGCCATCTACTGGGCATGGCAGAGTGTTACCGACATTGCAGACCAACACAAGAGCTACTGGCCAAATAAGGTCAGGGTTTGAGCGTTTTATACGACTTATATAAAGCCGTATTTCGGTCTAGCTAGATGGTTTTTGTTTCAAGAACCATATTATTACGTTTTTTTTTTGGAAGCTGCGAGGTAGATGCGTGAAGCTGGTACTACCGATCTGACTGGGTCATTAATGCAATTAAGGTAATCAGCCATCGAGAGGATGAAACCTGACATGTGTTAAAGGTTGAACACCACATGTCGTTGAATGCAACTTCCATTTCTTATATATTTCTATGGCATATGTGTATGTATTTGTATGTTGATACCAATGTATATAACAACAGAAGGGTAGACTCTGACAAGGTTAGAATATTAACCCAGTGTGTACATATATTATACATGAAAGATGACATCTTTCATGAATTTGCCGGGGGAGCGTGTCAGAGTCCAGAAAGGGTACAGTGATGCAGTGACATCGTTACGCCCGCCAGGCGACTTAGCTCCCAGCAGGGATGCAGCAACTTCGTTACGCCGCCAGGCGAGTGGTAGTTACCTGCCTGCAAGATTGCTGGCTGACGAGCGACCAGCGGTCAGACAAGGACGACGCAAGACGCACGCATGCCTCGTGAAGCCACCTCAGGTGGGAGGCAAGTTGCGAACTAGCGGCAGACAGCTCTGGGACACGGACTTGGACGGACGCATGATGAGAGAAAGGCGTTGTGTGGTTTTCTGTGCTGAAAGTCGAGTGTCTGGACATCTTGAGAGTTAGACTTGTGAGCTGTATTGTGGATGTAAGTGTATTGAAGTATCAAGTATATATTGTTGTGATCATCGTAATGTATTTGATCTGTGAATAAATCCATTGAACGGTGTGTCGTTGAGTCTTACGTCAAATCACGTTGTACTTGTACTGTCTCACATGTGTTAGGTTAGCGAGCCAAGTTTAAGACCCTGACACCTGCCTAAAGGGGAATAGACAGCTCGTAGATGAACTCTGTCTAGAGCAGTGGTTCTCAACCTTTTTTGGCCCATGCCCTCCCCCTTTCACCATATTTTCATTACGTCATCCCCCCCCCCCCTTCCGTATTTTCTCCTTAAAATCTCCCCGCCCACCCCTACACAGTATATGTAATAATGAAAGCTAAATTTAATAGCACATACTAAAACAAGTCTAGACGTCTACATAAAACGTGATTTGCGAGTCTACTTACGTTATAAAATGAATTTCAGAAGGGTGAGACATACAGAACCGTAAAGTATGAAATGAAAAACAATATCAAGCAATCAGTTCTTGTATTAACGCCATCTTGAATTAATCTTAACTGGTCTAAAGGAAATAAACCGGACACAAGTAAGCCAAAGTCAGAAACATAACCTCTAAGTTAGAGTGGTACATACCTAGGTGTGATGCATTCTTCCTGAAAAAGGATAAAGAAATCAATATAAAGCAAATTACCTTGGGTGACGTACTAGATTCGACTTTGACGCACATTATTTTCATGTTTGCTTTCCATAGCCTTTGATTGTCCCCAGACTACCTACAAGATACCATTTGTGTCTCGTTTTGCTTGACCCCTATCCCTTGACCTGGCCAACATGGAAGATCCTACCAGTAGCTTACACTACAGGCGGCATAACTCTCGGAGTCACTGGAATCCACACACCCCTCTACCATTCCAAGGTGGAGACAACAGAAGGATGATGAGGAAATCAACAAAGACAAAAACAGTTTTGTATAGTGACAGAAAAACGCCATGCTACAAGATTAGAAGCTGCTAGGAGTAGACCTTAGGACCACTGTTCAGACAAAGTTGTTAGTTGGGTGTATGTATGTGTGTGAGTGGGCATATGTGTGAAGGCCAACCTATTGACAAACAGATCCTGTTATCATGGATGGGACCCATCTTGAGGAACTACACCTCACACAAATGGATGTCGAAGTTGGGACACAGCAACCTATTGACAAATAGAACCTGTGATCATGGATGGAACCAATCTTGAGGAACTAAACCTCACACAAATGGATGTCGAAGTTGGATACACCAACCTATTGACAAATAGATCCTGTTATCATGGATGGAACCAATCTTGAGGAACTAAACCTCACACAAATGGATGCCGAAGTTGGACACACCAACCTATTGACAAACAGATCCTACTATCATGAATGGAACCAATCTTGAGGAACTAAACCTTACACAAATGGGTGTCGAAGTTGGGGCACACCAACATATCGACAATCAGATCCTGTTATCATGGATGGAACCAATCTTTAGGAACTAAACCTCACACAAATGGATGCCGAAGTTGGACACACCAACCTTTATGTCAGTGAGGGCATTAATGGGCATAGTGTATCTCTCTTCCTTTGAAGGAAATACACAGAAGAAGAAATCAACCAACACAAAATCAGTTTCATTATTTATTGACAGAAATACTCAATGCTACAAATTCTACTCAACAACCAATGAAATCAAAGAATTAGCAAATGTATTCTTTAACTAGGAAAATAATCTTAATGGAATCCAAACTATACAATACACGATAAAATAACAAAATCAAAGTGAGAACGTTCATAATGTTGTTAGAATTAGACAAACATATTGGAATAATTCAATGCAAAATGATTACTGTAAACAGTGTAGCTTATGAAATGAAGTCCAAATGTCAGCCTATATTTTATGTTTTTAATTGACATATGTTGCATAAGAGTCCCCACTCCTTTCCCAAATTCTATGCTTACAATTCAACAACTAAACTAAAGAAACCATATATTAAAAGACAGCTCTGTAGATATTGTTAAAACAGTGTCAAAGGAAGCTTTAAATACATTCCACACAAAAATGTTACCAAACATTAGTATATTATGTATAAATGACACTAGTTTTAATAACCATTGTGTTTTTGTTACAACTTCATTTAATGCATATATTTCAATACATTTATGTTACACAAATGTTAAACTTTGCTTCTAGAATAAATACGGGAATTTCTTATCATATAACGGTGGCTCAGTACATATGATTTCGACAAGTATTTTTGGAGTCTGCTTTCCCAAACCTTTTATTGTCTTCAGTCTACCTGAAGGCAGCAAGTTTGTGTCTCACTTGTCTGATCCTTATCCCTTGACCTGTTCAACATGGAAGACCCTACCATAACCATCAGATAGCATGCAGAACAATCCTCTCATCACGGCTCATCATCAAGACTCTCAATCTTATGCCAATTCCCCTGCCTCAAGCATCTTCATGCCCAGGGTATCTCTTTAATAACCTGTGCCTGTCTTAATGTTGGTAGTCCCCAGCCACTGCTTCTAGGAACCACGCCTTCCATCACTGTTCATTCCCAGCCACTGTTGTGTTTGATATGTCCAAAGTATTTCAGTTTCTGAGACGTGATACTGTTTTATGAGCCAGTTTTCTACGATGAATAGATCTTGTACATGTCCATGTGCTTCTTCTTGATCAACGCTATTCTCAGAATATTCTAGTAACATTTAAGTTCAAAAGCCTTGATATTAGTTTTTAGTGATTGCGACATGGTCCAAGATTAACATGCATATGTTGTCACAGGAGTTCTCAAAATTTACAATATTTAGTACATTAGCAAATTCAAAAAGAATGAGCCTGACAGGATACCATACTATACATTAATATAGTCCATCCTCGTCTTCTTTAGATAGATAAGTACCTTATGGTATTGTGTTCATTTGACTTACACCGTACTCATTTGCCCAGCCAGATCTTGTGAGGCCTCTCCCTGAGAATAAACCCCAGACTTCTAAAGCTGTATGAAAGTTATACCACCATTGTTATTATGCACCTTGCCAAGTGGCATGGGCAATCACGCCTTTCCATAACTTCTGCTGTACAGCACTATGTGTCAGTGTACTGATATCCTTTCATGGGGGGTACGGGGTGTCAGGCATTGGTAGCACCTTTGGTAAGGATGACTCTCATGTCCTTTTCAGGACCCATCCCCCACTGGTCCAAGCCTGATACCCAGCTCCTGCCTGTGGCTCCTAGTAGCTGTCAGCATGCGACAGCGGCCACCCCCGGGCAACAGCTGTGAGAGGCTGGCTAAACCAGGCATGGGTATCCGATTTGGTGTCAAACCAAGAGGTAAACTAGGGTATGCCTACCCAGCATGTGAAGACAGGATTCGGCAGACTGCGCGGAAGAAATCATTCCTGATTCAACGGGCAAGACGGCGTTTAACTGCAAAGCGTTGTGAAACGTAATGAGCACGGCAAGGCACGTAGAGCGCCCTGGTCATCCACTGCACCTGTATTCGTCTCCAGTCGTCTCGACTTGACTTGCCACTGGACTCAGATGGACTCAGGCGAGAGAGTGAGGTCGACGAAGTGCGCAACTCTTCCTCACTTTAATCCAAGTCATCGCGCAAGTCATTCTTCATCCAACGTCATACATCACCTTCAAGCCCTGTGGCGATGGGCAAGCAGGTGTGGGTACGCTGGCAGCCGTAGTCGCAGTCCTGCACACAAGCGGCTCAGGCCATATGGTCGTCTTCTACTGACCGGAGCAGCAGTGGGATTCGGCAGCCCCCTGAGCGACTGAGCTGCCCTCTATAGGAACACACAGCTCACCTCCATAGCATGAGGAAGGGGCTAGAAAAGGTGCCATAAACATTGTCTGCTCCATCACTACCTAACCAGCTAGCCGCGGTTGGTGGGTACCCTTAACTGCGGTCGACATACAAACAAAGATAAAACAAGCAAAGCTAAAAAAGTAAACCATATTCCTTTAACAATTGGAACTTGAAATGTACGCACCCTACTTGACAGAGACGGCGCGTCGGGTCCAGAGAGACGAACAGCACTGATTGGGAGAGAGCTGGGCAGGTACAACATCGACATTGCAGCCTTGAGCGAGACATGACTTGCAGAAGAAGGCCAAATCTGTGAAATAGGTGCCGGCTACACATTTTTCTGGAGTGGAAGGAAAAGCGAGGAAAGACGCCAATCCGGTGTGGGATTTGCCATTAAGTCGGCCCTGGTCGGCAAATTAGCTGGATTTCCAAAGGCTATAAACGACAGGCTCATGACAATGAAGTTGCCCCTGCTGAATGGAAGGAAGCATGCAACCATTGTGAGTGTCTACGCACTAACTATGACCAACGAAGATGATGTCAAGAACAAGTTCTATGAGGACCTGCACAATGTATTAACATCTGTTCCCAAAGGAGACAAACTTATACTCCTTGGGGATTTCAATGCCAGAGTAGGCACGGACACCACCTCTTGGAGTGGCATTATTGGAAAGCATGGAGTCGGAAATTGTAACAGCAATGGACTCAGCCTCAAAAAAAAAAAAAAAAAAAAACTAAATGTCACCCACCTAAACAGCAAGAAAATGCAGATGTCATTTGAAAATATGCTGGAAGACCGCTTCAAGCCCAATGCTGCAGCTAAACAGGATACAGAAACAGAATGGAGAGCCCTAAAGGACATAATTTACAACACTGCTATGGAAATCCTGGGTCCAGCCCCCCAAAAGCATAAAGACTGGTTTGATGAAAATTCCGAAGACATCAACCAATTGCTGGCCGAGAAACATCTTCTCCTCAAGGCACATTTGAATGACCAAAAGTCAACATAAAAAAAAGATGCCTTCAAGAACATTCAGAGAGTAGTGCAGCAGAAACTTCGGCACATGCGGGACTCCTGGCTGAGCAGCAAAGCTGATGAAATTCAGGGCTTTGCTGACAGACATGATATGAAAAACTTCTACGACTCACTGAAAGCGGTCTATGGTCCTACATCAAGAGTACAGGAAAATGGCGAACTGTTCTGAACCCTTTCCTGTCACCAATGGAGTGAAGCAAGGATGTGTTCTGGCACCAACACTGTTCAGCCTCATGTTTTCAGCTATGCTGATGAATGCTTTCGAGAACGACGACATTGGAATAGACATCAACTACTGGATGGAAAGTTATTCAATCTCAGAAGGCTGAAAGCTAAAACCAAAATTAACAGCGACACCGTCAGAGAGCTCCTGTTTGCTGATGATTGCGCTTTGTACGCCAACTCAGAGGTGGACATGCAACATAATGTTTCAGCTTTCTCACATGCCTGTGCCAACTTTGGGCTCAATATCAACTTGGAAAAGACCGTAGTTATGTACCAGCCACCTCCAGGGAATAATCGCACTGTGCCGAATATCAAATTGAATGATCATAGACTAAGTGTTGTGGACAAATTCACCTATCTTGGCAGCACTGTGTCACAAGCTGCCACAATTGATGACGAAGTGAATGCAAGAATCTCCAAGGCCAGTGCGGCCTTTGGCAGATGTACAAAAATGTATGGGACAGAACTGGAATAAGCCTGCAAACAAAGCTAAAAGTCTACAAAGCCGTTGTATTATCCACACTGCTATATGCTTGTGAAACCTGGACTGTTTATCAGCAACACGCTAGGAAATTAAACCACTTCCACATAGTCTGCCTAAGGAAACTCCTGAAGATTAAATGGCAAGACAAGATTCCAGACACTGAAGTCCTAGAAAGAGCATCCATGCCCAGTATCCACACTATACTGATGAAGAATCAGATTCGCTGGGCTGGTCACTTGACTCGCATGCCAGATCACAGGCTCCCTAAACGAATTTTTTTACAGCGAACTGCGTTGTGGTAAACGCTCCCAAGGTGACCAGAGGAAACGCTTTAAAGACACTCTGAAAATTTCACTGAAGGCTTTTGGAATTCATCATGACACCTGGGAGGCTGCAGCCAGAGACCGAAATTAGTGGCGTGCATCATTACGCAAGGGTGCAGTCATATGTGAGGCAACCAGGACTGCAAGAGCTGTGAAGAAAAGGCAGGACAGAAAAACCACTGCAGAAAATTCTCCTCCAGAAACGTCAAGCATTCCTTGCCCACATGGTCAAAGAACATTTCGAGCCAAAATAGGCCTTATCAGCCATCTGAGAACCCACGGCTCCATACCTTCAACCCCACTGGATGAAATGAATGGTCATCATCATTCTTGATGGACAAACAACACATCCTTTCATGCCATGATGCAAAACTATTCAGAATGTTCTCTCTGTTTTCCTCTATCTCGTTTGCTTGCCATTGATCTTAATCAGATCTAAATACTGCATCTAATAAAACTTAACAAAGAAAGTCAACATGTGAGGTAAAATAACAGCTTGGTGGAACGCTCCTCCCTCCAAACCTTCACTGGTGTTGACTTTGACACGTTTTACAATTTGGTTATCCATCTTCGATAATCCGTGACAGAGGAAATCTTTAGTACAGATCTACACGTGGTGAAAACAATAGTAAACACTTCCACAAAATTAATATCACGGATATGTTTAGATATTTCGTGAAAGAGAAAATCCATTTTACACCTTGAAAGTATTGAGCTGACACTATTTTTGTCTTTTGCGGTGTAACCTCTCTCAGCTGTATCATACATTTTCCTTGCACTAAACACGGCTGGGCTGACTATAGAGTGCTCAGTTTCTCATTCAGTGACAGCTGTGTTTTGGTGAAGTTAGCCAGACAGATCACCATCAGTAGATCCTTCATGTTTCAGTTGAGCATCTTTTCAAACTTCTCCGGTTCAATGTGTGGGACTCCGGTCACCAGGTCCAAAAGGAAGCGCCCAGTCACGTTGTCTGAGGGGATCTTACCAGCCAGAACATCATCAACATATTGAGTGACATGTGCCAGTTGCTCTCTCAGCCAATGATATGAGGACTCCACTTGCTTCAGATCTGACTTCAGCTGGACAATGCGTTTGCTGTTGTATTTGCCTTTCTGTAGCACTTTCACTCCAACTTGTTCGGGCTTGTACGAGATGATCTCGACCTGTACGGGTGTGAACATTGTGCCTTGGGTCTTGACAGGAACTCCGATCACAGTGCCGTGATATGCCTTGATGGTCATTTTCCCTCCACGCACAAACGTGTCAACAGTTAGATGGATTGGGTTCTTTGTTTCCCTGGAGTAGTAGTCATGGATGAGCACTGAGTGCACGGACATCTCCAAGCCAGTAGAGAACCATCCAATGATATTTTCCCTGCTGTTAACCTTTTTATGTAGTTCAAACATGTTGAGAACATATTCAATATCAACGGCAACCTCATCATCATACTCATTGTTTGGAACTGCAAAGCAATTTGTCACCTCAACAACTCCTTTATCAACAGTTCCTAACAGCGTTCCAATGACACGTTTAGCATCCTCATTTCTGCGTTCATTCGCGTCAATGATGCTAAAATAGACGACAGGGGTGAACCTTAAACACGAGACTGGTGACCATGTTTGTTTCCAGTTGACGTCTGACACTAAGTTTTTTCTTTTTCTTTTCAAGTATAATAACGAACTTTTAATATAGATTCATTCATCGCAATGTTTGACTGCATACGTGCCAAAGACATTTACAACAGAAAAATATGAAACCTACGTTTAAATTTAATAAAAACCATGTACACGGATGTCAAAGCTTCAATCAGTACTAGCCAATGAGTCAGCCAATTAGATTAATCGATACATAATATACTAGACAGGTCGGATACACTTAGCCAATTATATTACTCATTCTATGGCAAACTACAAGAGGATTCGCCAATCAATTACATATACACTGTACTAAAGTGTGCTACAGCATGCCAATCTTCAGCAAATTGATTTGTCAAAAGACTGAAGTGCCTAATACCTTCTGTCAGCAACTTTTGATGCATACAGTAAGATAAAACCTGTTAGTCAATCAAACGTCTATCTCTCTGGAGGTCATGATCAGGTCAATATCAGCCAATGAAACGACTCTTTATATAGCCTGGAGAAAACAGATATAAATGTAAGTAAATGCAAACTATCCACTGGGTGGCCAAGCATATTATACAGTAAGGAGGACACTCCACTGAAATGTCAGAAGAACTGAACAAACACCACCATTTATCTCCACATACCATGCTAATTACTTCACAAATATACACACAAACACACACAGAGATCAAAACAAACCATCAAGCAAGCCTGTGTTTGTGATTCTGACACAGACATGTATGAACCCAGCATTATCTGTATCTGTGCTCAGGTTTTCCAAGTTAACTATATGGGCTGGAGGAGATCAGTCTCTTGTTGTAGTTGTTATGTGTACTGGTGAGGTTTGGTGTTCTGTCCTCGACAGGTCACACATTAGGGTTTAAACCTGTGACTTGTGATACAGAGGTGTTGATGTGCCTGGGTTCATACTGACCACAATCTCTCTGCGTTCATACGACACACGCGGGGAATACTAGTTTGGCCAACCAAGGCAGGATTGACCTCATGAGCATGGTAGAAAGGAGAGTTGCCTTTTTTAAATGCTTGAAACTGAAGTTTGATTTGTTGCCTACCAGTCAAACGTAAGCAGCAAAACAGGCCACACAAACAAATGTTGCAAAGTGGGCTGTGTTGTAGAAAAACAAACAACAACTAAATATAAAAACATGACAAAAAGCTATGAACGAAAACATAAGTTTAACAATCAGAAAGTATAAACCATCATTAAATGTTGCAAGCTTATATCATCAGTGAGATCAAGGGCCGTGAAAAAGCACATTATTATAATCTATTTGGTTTACAAAAATAAAACCTGACACTGTCACAGTCTCACATGAGGGCGGTATTAACATAAAGATAATAGAGAGTGGAGAAGGGATAGAACTCCAGCTAAAGGGAAAGAACCGAGTCACTCGAAGGCTCGAATAACCCAGAGCCTTCTCGAAGGACCGGTCAGCGTGTCCACAGCCCCGTGGACACCGATGGAGCCCGCCGATTGCGGGGTCCACGAGAAACTCGGAGAGAGTTACCACCCGTGTCGGATTGCAACACGTGTGGAAAGGCAGACACGGACTGGACATCGAAGAAGCAACAGGGCTTACCTTAAGGGGGACTTGATAGATTAAAACCCAAGTGTATTTAGGGGTGTTACGCATACGTTAGATAGCTGATAGAGTTGTTGTAATGATCATGTATTATTGCTTTATTGTAAACTCCTGTGATACGCAACTCGAGGGTTGCTGGCTGCGAAAACCTTTCTTCGCCAGCTTAATGTAACATAATATAAATAAATGATGTTAGATTGTATCTGAACGGAGTTTGTTGCCTGTATGAGCCCGAGTTTCATTCCCCTAGGTATCTAGGACGGTAACAGGCTATTTGGGGGCTCCAAGCCGGTCTTGGCAAGCACAAGCTTTACTTTCCCGACAGCTCTTGGTTTTGCCAAGTAAAATATATCAACTTTCATACATAACAAAGTCTAGAACTTTGCAGCTACTATCGTATCATCTGTTAATGAGCTATTGTAGTCCCTCTAGAAAAGTAATTAAATTATGATGTTCATGAAATTTGACATTGACATGACTGGACAATTACAGTGACAATTACTAATTTTTTTTTATTCCAACATCAGATTGTTCCGCGAAAGATTGTGTGTAGGTAAACTGTCCTCCAGCAGTGGCGAGAAAACAGGAGAACCAAACAACACTACAGTCAAGAAACCAGTAAAATAAGATGAGTCCCATTTCATGCTCATTAGATCCCTAAGCGATACTCATTCATGTTCATTGATGTAACATTTTTCTTTGCATTGCTTTTCATATATATGCTAATCTCATAACCAAGTGAACGTGCTCGTAGAAAGTTGAATGTAAACATTAAGGGGGGTAACCAAATTTTGTACACCCAAACTAATTTCAAAGGGATTTAATTTCGATAAAGTGAACACTAGCTAAAATACAAGATGTCAACATTAGAACAGTGCATTGAATTAGGAATTAAGTTAGGGTATACTGCCGAGAAACTTTCAGAATGGGCACAAAAGACGCATTCAGAAAATATTGCACGAGAAGACAGAGCAGCGGAAAGAGAAGAGAAAAAGATGCAGATGCAAATGGAGGCTGAAGAGAAAAAGATGCAAGCGGAAAGGGAAGAGAAAAAATGCAACTGGAGGCTCAAGAGAAGAAGATGCAAATGGAGCTCGAAGCTGCGACCAAGCAAGCCCAATTAAACGCAGAAACACAGATAAAACTGAAACAAATGGAAATTGACTCCAACTTAGAACTTTCAGTAAACAAAATTAGAAGTAAGGAAGAGGAACAAAAATACAACAAATATAAAGGCTTAGTCAAGCCCTTTTGTTCAGGAGATTCAATAAGCGCATACTTAGAGAACTTCGAGTGTTTGATGACTTACCATAACGTTGCAAAAGTCGACTGGGCATTTATTCTGATGAGAAATTTAGCATTAGAGCCCTTAAAAGTGATAGAGACAATGCCACAAGACATGAGGTAAGATTACAACTATTTAAAACAAAGAATACTCCAACATTTTTCACTAGACACAGCAGGCTATCAACTACAGTTTTCAAAATTAGCCCCATCACCTAACCAAACGTTCATAGTCTACAGTCCAATATATTTGTACAAAATGGATAACCTCAGCAAAAACAAATAACAGCTATGATAAACTAAACGAGCTAATTATAATTGATAAAATCATTAACACAATACCAACCCCTTTCTCTAAATTTCTAAGGCAAAATGATTGTAAGACTATCCAAGAAATAGAAAATAAGGGGAGCGCATATTTTACAGCTAATCGCGATATTTTTCAGTTAAATATGAGCCAAAATGAAACAGCAGCGGTTACAAACACCAACTATTCAAAACCAAATGAAAATAGGTTCAAACAACGCTCTAAGTTCACAAAACCAGTCCTGTGTCAGTATTGTCATCTAACACACGAACAGTACGCGATGTGTGATAAATCACCGAATTATCCACATCATCTCCAAATGATGGTGGAAAAACAAAAAAAAAACAAAAGGAACGCATATCAGAGAGCAGTCAAATGTGTTTTTTTTTTTTTGCGGCAGTTATGGGCATTTCTCAGGACGCTGTGAAGGCCGAAAGATGATGATGCAGGCCAATGCCGCATTAATAGATACATCTTCGGATGAAGAAACTGAATAACAGAACTAATGCGACATCCAGAATGAAAGTGCGAATGAGTTAGGTAATGCGGTAGAGATCATTAACACCATCACTGATAACACATGTAACACCTGCAGAAAATTTCAGCTTGATACCACTTTGTTATGCGGCCACACAATCCCTGTGTCCAACGAAATGGCCAACGCAGCCTTAACATCAACATGCAAGTTAAAATTTGCGACAGGTTTTGTTAATAACAAATAATGTACACTAATACGTGATAGCGGAGCGACTCTTTGTGGAATTAAAAGAACATTAATTAATGACAAAGACTACACACACAAATACGTAACATGTCGCACATTCGCAGGCACCATCGAAAGATACCCCCTAGCACTGGCCGAAATTCGGACACCTTTTATATCAGGACAAGTGCTATGCGCAGTACTGGAAAAACCTTGCGCGGAAATTATCCTTGGGAATCTTCCTAACATAAGATCCTGCTCTGAAGAAGAAATCAGAGAATGGGAACAGAAAAACTGTATCCAAAAAGCAAACAGCGATTCCAGAATTATAAAACACACTGGCATGTCTCAAACTGCCAAAAGCACAAGGGAGACAACCGATGACGGAATTCGAAACGAATTCACAGAGGTGCAGAACACAGGGGCGGTTGAATCTTTCAATGACACCATCAGCATAACACCTCGAACTGAGGACGCCTGTTGACAAAAGATCAACCAGAGAAATTTTGTAAGAGTATCCGCTTAGAGGATGTAATGTGCAAATTGAAATCAATTTTTTCTAACCCACCCGTATTGAGATTACCAAACATAGATATACCTTTTATTCTAACCACAGATTCGAGTGCTATCGCAATTGGAGGATGCCTGATGCAGGAGTATCAAGGCGTGAGACATCCAATACTCTATGTCAGCCGCAAGCTTAAAAAGGCAGAAATCCGTTATTCCACAGTTGAGTTGGAGGCATTAAGTCTACTTTTGTGTATGCGTCGTTTATCTAAGTTCCTCTTAGGTTCCCATTTTGTTGTTTTGACCGATAATGCGCCACTGCTGGTATTTAAAGAAGGCACTCCAAAGAACCATCGATTAGCAAAATGGTGTCTTCTACTTCAGGATTTCGACTTTGAAATCCGTCACATCAAGGGTACGGATAATATCATTGCTGACCTATTATCACGACAGACCAATGCACCAGCAGACTAACACTATTCACATTAATTAGTGGCCAGATAATAAGCTGTGATATTTTAGTTTGTTCCATAAAAGAGTGTACCTTTACACTTACTGTAGAACTGTGATTCAGAAGTATCAACTGCTAAGTGAATAATCTACTTATAACATTCACGGACATAAAACTTTGAGAACCCTAGATTGTATTAAGCCATATTAGCAATTGGCAATGCTTTAAAAACAATCCGAACGATATATATATATATATATATATATATATATATATATATATATATATATATATATATATATATATATATATATATATATATATATATATATATATGTGAAGTTATTTCATCAACCAAGGAACTTAAAGTCATCGTGTAAAGATTAAGAACTCTGCATACTCTCTATTTCAATGAACTTCGCAAACTACCGGAATAGAACTACGACTATTACAACATACAAAAGACAGCTATACGAACTGTTAACATTGATGGAACAACACACGGACAACAGGAGGACAACACACACATCGTCGTTGGAGTTAATTAATTTACTATTAGTTAATATGTATTACACTTGTATTTGATTATATATATAAAATATGTCAACACGTAACTTGCATATTTTCTACCATAATATATTACAAACATTTTCACTCATAGTTAAAATATTCTTCCAATACAATTTTTCTATTTAACTTATAAACCATTTTTTGATTACAGGTACAAAAAGTACTTGCTACCGTAAAGGGAACATATCGCCTAATCCTTTGTCTAAGGGCAATAAGACTTACCTCAACTTTATTTGTATATTTTAACCAAATACTATTTTGGATGAAAGATGTACGAATGAGAGAGAGAGAGAGAGAGAGAGAGAGAGAGAGAGAGAGAGAGAGAGAGAGAGAGAGAGAGAGAGAGAGAGTGAATTAAATGAGAGAGCGATATACTGAGCGGACAAATTGTACGCAAAACGTATTTATTTTAATTTGTCTGCGTTTTTCATGTAAAAATGTACTACCTGTCTGAATTGTTGATACATGTTTAGTATTAAATACAATAAGTCTAAGTATCACTGTTTGAATGCCCTGATCACGCATTACACAGATTGGGTAATTCATGACAAAGGATATTCCAACTCGTGACGCTTAGAAGTAAACCACACATCACATACACACATTCAGCACACACTTTATACATGAGCTAAGACATACTCAAAACTGAACACTAACAATTAAAACACAGTCAGGTTATTATAGAAAACAACAAACATTATTATAGAAAACAACATACCAGTCAATACACTAACAAGCAAACAAGAACATATGTAGTCAGATGTGATAAAACAACAGTATAAATATGTATTCAGCAGTATACAACATACGGAAGTAAAAATGTATCGAAATACATATGCAGGACAAGATTTGCAAGGGTGCTTAAATAATCCAAGACAATTTGTCTTGTTAAAACTCTTTTACACAGAGTTTTATATCTTGGTATCATATGGATACTTGAGAAGGGCGCGGTTGCAAAAACAACTGGAAGCGTCACGGAACTTCGGTCGGATAAGCATGTTTAAGAACATAGAAGAGAGAGGAGACCTCTTCAGCAATCATCTTGAAGTGCTGTATGGCAGAATACATGAGTTGTTGATGCAGATATATAGGTTGCCAAGTTACTATCCACCAAACTACAAACACCTACTTCATGTGATCCTGTGACAGAATTAGTACAAAACTAAGTACCATATAATAACCCATCAAAAGCAGGGGGGAGGGGAACTCCTGTCACAGTCTTACATGAGGGCGGTATTAACATAAAGATAATAGAGAGTGGAGAAGGGATAGAACTCCAGCTAAAGGGAAAGAACCGAGTCACTCGAAGGCTCAAATAACCCAGAGCCTTCTCGAAGGACCGGTCAGCGTGTCCACAGCCCCGTGGACACCGATGGAGCCCGCCGATTGCGGGGTCCACGAGAAACTCGGAGAGAGTTACCACCCGTGTCGGATTGCGACACGTGTGGAAAGGGAGACACGGACTCTACATCGAAGAAGCAACAGGGCTTACCTTAAGGGGGACTTGATAGATTAAAACCCAAGTGTATTTAGGGGTGTTACGCATACGTTAGATAGCTGATAGAGTTGTTGTAATGATCATGTATTATTGCTTTATTGTAAACTCCTGTGATACGCAACTCGAGGGTTGCTGGCTGCGAAAACCTTTCTTCGCAGCTTAATGTAACATAATATCAATAAATGATGTTAGATTGTATCTGAACGGAGTCTGTTGCCTGTATGAGCCCGAGTTTCATTCCCCTAGGTATCTAGGACGGTGACAGACACAATAGGCAAAGTTTTTTTTTTTTGTGGAGGTGATTAACAATGATAAATAGACAAACATATTGATGCCATCATTTACATAAATAAATAACTAAAACAATGTCATTGATAAAATAAACCAAACACTTTCATTATGAAGCTTACTAATCAAATGTGTCATCTCACTGATAAAGTTTAGAACTTATAACGGTACAAATTTCATTCATAAACTTAAGAAAACAACACAATCACTGAAGAAAAAAAAAAACAAATGGACATATACAGTTTCATTTAGAAGCCTGAAGACAGGTCTCATTCACACACTTCTGTAAACATGTTTTCACTGATAAGGTACAAATGACTAAACAAGACTTCATTTGTATGACTTTTTTATAAGCCAAACAGGCAAGCTAAAAGTTTTAATGATACAGTTAAATATGTATGTTTATACATTTAAGTCAGGTGGGCATGGACACAACAGGCTTAATCATACAGTTCAGCAAGTATATTCACACACATAACATTGACACAAAACAGGCTCAATCAACAATGTTTAGTAGTAGACACACGACAAACAAGCCAGTTGACACAGACCACTTTTTTTGTTGTATATCCTTTGCAGGATTTTGCGATCAACACCGATCAACACCAAACTCGCAAGGCAATTTTACATTCAGTAGCTTGCCCTTGCTTTCTAACGAGAAGTCACCTGACTGGTGTAGGGAATGAACCTGCTAACCCACCGTTAGAGCAGTGGGGAGTTTGGGAGCAAGCGACCTTATCCACTCAGCCACAGTGAAGCTGACACCAGGCAGAGTAAGACCAAACAAACACTGTGTATGTGTACTATTCACACCACAAGAGTGACCATACCACAGGAGTTATCACCCCGCAGGAGTGACTACACCACACAATTTATCACACCACAGGGGTGACCATACAACAGAAGTGATCACTCCATGAAGTGACCACACCACAGAAGTTACCACACAACAGAGGTTATCACCCCACAGGAGTGACCACACCACAGAAGTACAGGAGTGACCACACCGCAGAAGTGACCATCCCACTATTGTACATGTATAAGAAAAAGTAGATAGAGCTGCACAAAACGGAGAATAATGTGATGAAGAAGAACAAGTATGCATGGATACTATTCACACACCACAGAAGTGATCACTTCACTGGAGTGACCACACCACAAGAGTGACCACACCACACAAGTTATCACCCCACAGGAATGACCACACCACAAAAGTGACCACACCGTAGACGTTATTACCCTACAAGAGTGACCACACAAACAAGTTATCACCCCACAAGAGTGACCATACCACAGGAGTGACCACACCACAGAAGTGATCACCCCACAGGAGTGACCACACCACAGAAGTGATCACACCACAGAAGTGATCACACAACAGAAGTTATCACCGCCATGAGTGACCACACCACAGAAGTACAGGAGTGACCATCCCACTATTGTGTCCCTGTAAAAGAAAAAGCAGATAAAGTTGCACAAAACAGAGAAGAATGTGATGAAGAAGAACAAGTTTCAGAACAAGAGAGCTGCCAAGGTTACCAGAAGGGCACAGAATCAACACAGCAGGGACAGATAATATTCTCTTGTACACGCGTATCAGATAGAATAAACACAAGCCTGAGATCCAGTCTGTGTAGTTAACCACCATGAAAATATGAACTAAGCAAATGAACGGCAAACTAAATCTGCACAGCTGTCCTTTGTACGGAGAGTTAAGAAAGCTATACTGGCCCACTGATTCAAAAAACAAACTCTAAAGCTGGATGAAATTAACAAGGAATTCCAAATGCCGGCCGAGATCATAATGAGAACTCCCCTGATGGTGCCACCATGAAGATGTGATTACAAGGAATATTCACTTTTGAAAAAGGTTAATGCACAAATTACCCAACAATCCATGGAAGCAAAGAGGTTAGTACACTACCTACCCAGCAGACGTGTCATGGGTTTAAATACCTAGGTACAGTAGTGACCTGGGGTATAAAATGGCTTCTGGGAAATCATGGCACATGATGATGACAATGAAGAGGTACCATGGTCATGAGAAGACAAGAGAGAATGACCCCTAGAGCACCTCCATTGGGCAGTTTTCATGTGAACACATCTATTAGTGTGAAAGCAAGACTTTTATACACTTACACAGGGTGATTTAAGACAATTCAGAGACTCAAGGAACACAGAATACAAGCTGGAACTAGTGATATCGACTGCGCCTCCCCCGATGTGTCTCCACCTTGCCGTGGTGGGGGAGCTTGCGTGTCCCATCGACCCCATGTGCTTGCCGATGGGTGAAAACTACATATCGGACGGCTCGTGGGATAGGGACCAGACTAAGAGAGACACAACCTGCTGCCCTGCAGGTAAGACTGAGGATAGCAGTCAAAATCAAGCAAACGATCCCTAAATCTCAGTTCGGACATAACCTATAAGGCTCCCATCCGAGGTGTATGGCTGAACGTCTCTAAGCCATAAACTCTCGGAAGTGAGAGCCTGGCCGACACAAACCTACATCAAAATTGTGATGATGTGCTGAGAACGCTACATGCTCGGCGCAGATTCGTTCGACTTCTCTTAGCTGGGGGGTATGAGGTATCCCCGGATGAGAGGGGACTGGCCGTTACTCGCCCACAGACGCACGGAGGTAAGGTGCTGAGCCGGCAGCACATGTAGCCTACCTCGTGAGCGAGTACAAAAGGTGGAAAAACACCTCGGTCGCACGTCTCGCAGACGTCCGATAGTCTGTAACCACACTCATGGAGTGAGTGTAGTCAAAGGTGGAAAATTGTCTCGTTGACACGAAATGGAACGCCGGTCTTGCGAATCCATTACGTGGCAGCCCAAAGCGAAAGCTCGCTGTGTGGAAGCCGAAACAAGAGTCTCGAAACCCGAGGAAGGCTAACCTCATTAAAAAATGCCCGCTGAAGTCGGAAGTGTCGTCCTACGGGTGGCAAACTAAAAATTGACACTACGCAATTACGTCCGAGTGAAATGTCTCGTCCGAATGTCTCTCGTGCTAGGAACAGCTCTGACTACCTAGTTTCCGAATGCCGCTCTTGTTCGGAACAGCTCTGACTAGGTAGTTTTCCGAATGTCTGTCGTGCCTGGAATAGCTCTGACGGGCGCAACGACAAGCACATGTCCGAAAACTCGCTGAGTGGATACCGTCTGCAAACCTATCTGGTTTGTGCGGGAATGGCCCGGGGCAAACGAAATGACCAATATATTGAAGTGAGGATCTAAAGCAGCCATGAGCAGGACGTGACGATTTCCCTCGGTGAGCCCAGATCCAGGGCGTTATGTGTCGGCCCTGCAACTATGGAAGCAACCTTGGATGGCGGAAAATGCTATGGACTGTCCCTGCCTTCCTTTGAGGGATGACCGTTGTCTTCGACCGTTCTAACTTGGCCAGCATGGTTGTAGATGGCACCACAACAGTGAGAGTCTCCCAGGAATGCTACCTGGTCAAAAAAGCACGCTAAAGTCGATGTGTTGGCCTACGGGTTTTGGCCCAAGGCCGCATAACAGACACACCGCAATCACATCTGAAAAAACACTCCGGATGAACGAAAAGAAGAAGAAGATATCGACTGCGCTATATTATCGACTGGATACACATATTTGATTTGTCCAAACATCACACGGGGGTAATTATCAATAGGGATAGTTATGCATGTCAATATTTACCGAAGGAGACTCAACACTTGTGGGCATGCCTCAAATGCAATTTCTCTTAACTATTAACAATGGACATAACACCAATTCCCAATATGCTTTCATGATATACAAACAGGACTACCAGACATATGAACTAAACCTTATCTGCCAACGATGTGATGACTGGTATATATATGTATGTGCTGTCACACTGCAAGCCAAATCTCAGATAATGTAACCTACATTATGACACCAAAAGACATGATTTACAACCTTATTCAAACACAAGCCATGTGATTCACATCATCACAAAAAAGCAATCCCCGATTCATAAAATTGCCTTTTTGTGTTATGTTTAACTTATAAACACTAACATAGTGCAATCTGTGATTTATAACATCACCACATTCAAAGATAGAGATTCATTATACTATCATCACATTACAAAACATTCAGCAAGACTTTCCTGATATTGTGTATGACATGAGCAGCGTTTGGAAGAGCAGAAAAACACCGCACTCCCACCCAGAAGATCTAGGCTCGAATCCTCGGTACGGTGCTGGAATTTGTTTTCTGTCGGAAGCAAAAATAAAACCCTAAACTGCACAGTTCGTGGCGACAGCTCTAGCCAGGCAGACAGTCTGAATTTCTCAACCATGTGAGATTTCATGCATAACTTTTATCATATCACAGAACAATATTTAAAATTTGTTTACAGCTTTTATAATACTATCACATTGAATGAAATGTCATTTCTACATGTACAACATACAATTTAACTGTGTTATATATATATATATATATATATATACATATATATATATATATATATATATATATATATATATATATATATATATATATATATATATATGTAAATAGATACGATTTACAAAACCATGTCACAGAACAGGTTTAAAATTTTTATCATGCCATTAAACAGACGTATAACTTCTCTACATGATGTATGACACTTTTCTGTAATCAGTCTTACAATTTAATGTATTACTATCATGAGCTAGACGGTCCAAGATACAACATACATAGGCAAACCTTCTAGCCTAGACAAACAACACTGGAAGATAAACTATGGACCACTGAGTGAATTTAAAAATACAGTGAAATTCATACAAGAGACAACAATGCAGTTATAGACAAATTTCCAGCAAATGAAAGAAGAAAAGAGATTAAAAACTAAATATGACTTCTGGGATCAATGACCCCAATTATACAGATTCTACCAACAACGAACAGACTACACAGTAGAGGTTTGAGAAACAAAGGTGCCACATTTCTCAGCAAATTCCCCATAACTTATGGCATTTTAGAAATTCGTAAATTCGAGGAAGCCCACAGCAGAAGTGGACACTGGGGAAGCCAAATTTTTTTAGTATGATTTGACCAAATTTTAATAAGACAAAGGACACATTATGAGATGACTAGCATTGGTGGGAAATCGTCTATCACACATCACTTGGGAATGAAGGAGTCAAGTAGCAACATGGTAAAGAGACAGAATACCCATAATAAGACATGAAACTGACCATGTGAAAATACGGACACACAAACCCCAATGTTCAAATCAGGCCAGTATTGACAGTTGGCAGGCACAGATCATAGTCTTCAGTGGCTCTATTGTCCTCTCCTCTTCAAACCAACTCTTCCACATGTAATCATGTCCCCCCAGACCTACACATGTTGAAGTCATATCTATCAAGATTTACAAGTGGTAACACCAGTGAACCATGTCTCCAAAACGTAATGTTTTATAATTGCTAACATTACCATACGTTTATAAATGGTTAACATTTACATTAAGAATTATCTATCTATGTCTGTAAAATTACCATTTATTTTTACCAATACGGGTGACATTACGTTAAAGTCTACCAATACTGCTAAAATCATCAAAGTTAACCAATATCAGTAAAATCAATAATAACACTGGGCCGTGAGTGCAGAGAATGAGCAGCGGGTCGCACTGAGTTTGAAGTGCAACAGCTGATCCAGAGCAACACACATCAAGGTGACATAGTCATCTACACCGATGGGTCAGTGGTGAGAAACAGACGTAGTGGCTGGGGCTTTATTGCAAAAGCTAATGGGCGAGTCTTGAAAATGAGAGTCTGGCATATGAGACTACGATCTCCAGCATGAGAATGGAGGTGGAGGCAGTAACAGCGGCATTCCGGTGGCTAGAGGAGACTACTGCAACACACGTTGTGTTCATTACGGATTCAAAGAATATGCTTAGCGAGGTGGAGAAAGGAATGTTTCGTGTGGAATGGCTCTCGTCGCTTCAGAGGTCACAGATTGTGAGAATTGTATGGATATTTTGCCCTGGCCATGCGGGTGTACGGGGGGATGAACAGGCTGATAGGTTAGCAGGGAATGTACCTCTAAGTGGTATCTTGCCTATGAACAAGGGGGAGGTGGTCGTGCGTTTGTGGGACCAGGTGGAGAAGGCGGAGGAACAGATCGAGAACCCATATGTTCGGGAGATCGGCAGGGGTTCTGGAAGAATCTCAAAACTGAGAGGGAAGCTCAGGACAACTTTTAATCAGATAGCGGTGGGAACGATTAGTAGTATGACTCTTCGCTGGCTGTTGAACGAGGGGACTGAGCACATATGGGAATGTCCTGAGTGCAGTGATGTCGGTTATTAACTCAACTCAACTCAACTCAACTCAGTAAAATCACCATTAATATTGTATGCACAGCCATGTGGAGACAAATATATTTCTGCATGAAAGAAACAAACAAAATTTACTCCATATGTGACTCAAAGTAATGAACACTTCAATGACAAACTGGAAATTCCAAAAAATATTAGTGTTATTCCTAGAAACATCTTTCGACACTGTAACTTTGAAGAGAGTACAATTTATCACTAGCTTTTTCCATGACAAGGGCATGTTTAAAAGTCTTTTCTAAATTAATATGCTAATGATAGTACGTTACACATTTAACAACAAACTGCATGCGAAAGATTTTCTGTAACAATCCCTGATCTAAGAAGTGTTCATGAAACATGAGAAGTCAAAAACTGTGAACAATGAAAACAATTTAACATTGAGGATGTTAATTATGGAGGTGAAACAGACAAAGCAGATCTGCTAAGTCAAAGAATGAGTTGAGCCACAAACTGACGTCACAGAATTAGAGACATGCGCATATGTGTTCCGTCCTCATCTGCAATAGCCAAATTACAGTAGCAGTCTCTTATGTCCGTCTGGCCTTTCCTCAGAGTTTTGAGTGTCTGCCAGATCCTCACACTCCCTGCAGTACCATTCTCAAAGAAATGTGACTTTACAGATGTGTACAGTATTTGGCGGGAAGGTGAACAATGAGGTGTTCCAAAAGAGATGTATGTATGTTCGTAGATGCTCCTGCTGGGAAATGATTATATTAAGTTCTCAGTGCCCACGCCACTCTTCCAGATACTTGAAGGAAATAAGAAGGCTACAAGACTGTTAAAGCTGAATTAGAAAACATTTTACAGACAGACATAGATAGTCACAAATATCTCAAGAAATACAATGGACTATGTTCTTTACACATTTTTTAACACAAAGACTGTCTTTTGAGGCATAATTAAATGTTACAATGATATATCCAATACTCACACACACGCGCGCACGCACGCACGCACGCGCGCGCACACACACACACACACACACACACACACACCAGATGCCCACACACATCACATACACAACCCGAACACACACAAGAATATAACCACCCAGGTTCAATCACCTTTCTTATCATTATCCTCATTGTCGTTATGTGTGTGCAGGTCAGTCGCCCCTCATAAAATGCTATGACAATTTGGGGACACTTAATGTTGGCTTGTCTGGCTGGAACCAAATCTGCCTCATCGCTGTCTTTCCATTTCATCAGAAACATGAGTTCTCCACTACACTCTGTTGCTTCTATAATCCTTTCCGGTGCTAGGCGACGATCAAAACCCCGTGACTTGTTATCTGCCTCCTTTTTTCTTCTTTTTGGTCTCATCTTTGGCCCCGATTGAAGTTGGTTTCATTTTGGCACCACTTTTCTCTGTATCTTTCTTCTTTTTCTTATCATCATAGGCTGAAATCAAATCCGGGCAGTCGAGATTCTCTTCTGGTTCACAGGTATTTTCCGAGTCTGGATAGCCCTTCCATTTCAACAAGTATTCTTTCTTTCCTCCTCGCATCCTGGAATCCACCACCTTTTTCTACAGTAAATTCCTCTTCTGGTTGCTCTCCTTCCGCAGCAGGAACTTCTTTAGGTGTAGGTTCAGACATGATACAACGGTGTACGTGACTGCTCAGCAGGTGTCAGCAACGACAATGGACGTTTCAAATGCTTTTCCTGCCTTCTGATCCTGCCCTGACGCATGCGCTGTGGACACAGTTGTTTTGTTCGTGCACCGTGCAGTGATGGCAGCGTGCAGTGATTACTTCAGAATGATGTTGACAGGCTTCAAGCGAGAAAACCGAGAGGAATTCGTGGAACTGAAAGGAGTAAAGAATTTTTTTTGACTTTGTAGCCTGATTTACAAGGGGCTTCTCATAAGTCTTTAGCCTGACCATGAAGGAGTAGGCGGAGGAAATTGAAATTTGGCACAGTGCTTATTCCTTCTCAATGCCATCTTTGCGTGACTTTGAAAAGACCTTCATAATAAAACAATCTATTTTTCGAACTAAACCAGTTATCACAAGCCAGTATGACATCTTCGTCGCTGTCAAGACGATTTCCTTTCAGCTGTCCTTTACGATTTGGTGAATCCAAGTCTCATCTACCGTCCCCATGGTATTTTACATGTTTTTTGACCGCCACATGTTGAGCAACTGGCCACAGCAATCAACCCGTGTTTGTTTCTGTTCATATGTCAGCAGGCGCGGGCCACACACTTTTCTCATGTTCAGTCTGTTGTGTAAAATTCTAACAACTGTACTCTTACTCAGTTTTGCTGAACCCGATATCACTGCAATTGTCATTTTCTTATCCTGCCTATGATTTTCTTCACTTTTGCAGCATTTGCATCATTGCACTCTGAGGACGGTCGTCCTGGTCTTGGCAGATCTGCAACTTGGGAACGGCCACGCTTAAACTGCAAACACCAATGTTTTACAGAAGGACAGACTTCCTCAAACACTGGCCCCCCATCTCCCTGTATATTTCTGTAGGTGTTTTACCCTGTAACATCAAGAATTTTATCACAGTCATGGCATCTGATTTCTCCATTGTTCTGACAAACCGTTGGATGTGCAGATCTGGTCAATAGAGTGTGTTGTGCCATATAATATATCGGGAAAAGCTGTTTAGGTGGGAAATTCATAATGCATATGTCCATTACAAATTGAATGAGCTATACATGTACCAAATTTCAATTTTCTCCGCCTACTCCTTCATGGTCAGGCAAAAGACGTATGAGAAGCCCCTTGTAATATAAATCAGAAACATCACGATCTCCAATTGTAGAGCATCAGCTCTTTGTCTGTCAACACTCCAAGCAGATCATCATGGAGCGGCCTGATGTCATTAGCCTTGTCAAAGCAAGGCAATGTCTGCAATTCTTGCTTTCTGTTCACATCCCACACACTGACCGTGTTATTGGAATGATTGGCTGTGACTGCTAGCAGACTGTCCTCAGAGTCTGGTTTACTCATGAGACAGTTGCGACTAATGACAGCCTGCATGTTGCTGTCCTCCCATTTTGCTCGGCAACTTGAGTCAGGGGTGGGCAAGCCTTCCAAACCACTCTGACACAAACTGCAGATCTCATATCTACATCTTGGAAAACTGCTGTCAGGTCTAAACGAGCACTTGGATATAAGCTCAAACTCATCAATGGCGCTTGTAAATGAGGGAAAAGGTGAGGTGTAAATTGTTCACTGGTTTCTTCTGCGAATACCAGGCTTTGTAAGTGAGCTATTAGCAATCCCTGAAGATTGTTTCCTACAAGCTGCCCATACTAATACTGGATGTTGGTTATGGGACTTCCATCATAGTCTAGTACATCCTGAACATGGGAGTCTGTACCTCTTATATCAAATTCTCTAACGAGATCTCTCTCCATATCTGCATAAAACAAGCTGGTGTTTTGTGTTTTCCAAGCGCAGCATCATACCCCATTGTTGTACTTCTTCTACGAGGTCAGACTGCGAGAACAGAAAATAAAAGAGGCATTGCCAAACAAAGAACACTACGCAGGAAGCCAAAGAAGATTGATAAACCAACACAGAACTGGTGTCGTTAGCCGCTACCCGCTGCTGGCTTTGCTGAGGAGAGGATCCGAGCACTTATGGATTGAATGGTTCGATGTGCAATGAGGATGATCTGTCGACTAACTAACTAACTAATGGATTTTTTAAGACTTTACCGCAGTTTTCACCAAATTTTAATTTCGTTTAGAAATGTTTTTAAAGTTACCAAGATGGCAGCCTCCATTGTACGGATTCGTGAATCTTTAGACAGAAGTTCCAAAGTTTTCCAGTCATGACCGAGATCAAAGTTACCCCTTTAGGTGCAGGGCAGGATGTTGGCAGAAGCTGCATTCTGCTCACCATCGGAGGCAAGAACATCATGCTGGACTGCGGCATGCATATGGGGTACAACGGCGACAGACAGTTTCCAGATTTCACATACATCGCCCAGGAGGGAAGGCTTACGGACAGGTTAAACTGTGTGTTTATCTGGAACACTGCGGTGCTCTTCCCTACGTGACTGAGATGGTGGGTTACGATGGACCCATCTAAATGACATACCCAACGAAGGCCATCTGCCCCATTCTTTTGGAGGACTATCGCAAGATAAAGGTTGAGAGGAAAGAAGAGACAAACTTTTTCACTTCAGAAATGATTAACACTTGCATGAAGAAAGTTATCACTGTCAACTTACACCAGGTTATCCAGGTGGACGATGATCTGGAGATTAAGGCTTACTATGCAGGTCACGTTCTAGGGGCTGCCTTGTTTCATATCAAAGTTGGTCAGAACTCTGTTGTATATACTGGTGATTACAACATGACACCTGATAGACATCTAGGGGCAGCATGGATTGATAAGTGCCGGCCAGACCTGCTGATCACAGAGTCAACCTATGCCACTACCATACGAGATTCCAAGCGTTGCAGAGAGAGGGACTTTCTGATGAAGGTTCATAGCTGTATCGATAAAGGAGGAAAGATTCTCATCCCAGTTTTTGCCTTAGGCAGAGCTCAGGAACTGTGCATACTTCTGGAGTCCTACTGGGAAAGGATGAACATCAAAGTTCCTGTCTATTTTTCCTTGGGGCTGACGAAAAAGGCTAACCACTACTACAAGCTGTACATCACCTGGACCAATGAGAAGATCAAGAAGACGTTCGTCCAGCGAAACATGTTTGACGTCAAGCATATTAAGCCCTTCGACAGAGCTTACATCGAAAACCCTGGCCCCATGGTCGTGTTTGCCGCACCAGGAATGTTGCATGCCGGTCTGTCCCTTCAGATCTTCAAGCGCTGGGCTTCTAGTAAAAATAATATGGTCATCATACCTGAATATTGTGTGGCGGGAACAGTAGGGCACAGGATCCTTAACGGAGCCCGAAAAATTGAGCTGGAGAACAAGCAGATGCTGGAAGTCAAGATGGCCGTGGAGTACATGTCCTTCAGTGCCCACGCAGACGCCAAGGGAATCATGGAACTCATCTCCCACTGCGATCCCAGTAATGTGCTGCTGGTGCATGGCGAAGCCGATAAGATGAAGTTTCTGAAGAACAAAATACAGCAAGAGTTTGGTATCGACTGCTTCATGCCGGAGAACGGGGAAACCAGCTACATCAAGACTGTTCACAACATTCCCTTGGAGACGTCGCTGAACCTACTGAAGAGACAACTGGTCCCAGCCGAAGAATCGGAGGATCCGGATCCGAAACAACTGAAGGTTTTGCACGGAGCGCTGTTGATGAGGGGAAGTAGAATGCAGCTGGTAGAACCAGCGGCTGCCTTCAGAGAGATGGGGATCGATGAGTACGAGCTGAGGTTCACCTGCAATATCAGCACTGAGGAGGATGGATCAGTCTCCGACACAGCAGAGAGGGTCTACAGGACGCTGTTGAGAGAGTTACCCCACTGCCCGATTCAGTGTTCCAACGATGGCTCCATCAACGTAGGAGAGTCTGTGCTGGTCAAAGTCTCCGGGGATGACGACTGTAAAAATATTGTAGTCTCCTGGTCACATCAAGATGAAGACATCGGAAGCCACATACAAAAGGTGTTGCGGCCAGATCCCTGATGGTTGCGGTCTGATTCTCACACGGAGTCTCTGTTGTTCTTTGTTGGGATTTGTATAAATATAGGATGATGATTGTATGTTTGTCTGTGGTACGGAATTTTTGTGTGGTGACTCGTGCTTATGAAAGTGTTAGGTCTAAGGTGTGTGTGTGTGTGGGAGAGAGAGAAAGAGAAGAGAGAGAGAGAGAGAGAGAGAGAGAGAGAGAGAGAGAGAGAGAGAGAGAAAATGTGTATGGGACAGAAAGAGTACATGTAACACAGAGAGAGGGAAAGAGAGATCATTGCTGCATCTCATGTAAAGTCAGAATTGAATCTTCATTTGCTTTTTATATTTCCCAGCAGCTCCGGTGAAAGAGTGTGTGTGTGTGAGACACAGAGAGAGAATGAGAGAAAGTGTGTATGAGACACACAGAGAGTGAGACAGAGAGTGTATGTATATGTATGAGATTGAGAGAGAGAGAGTGTGTGTTTTTGTGTGTATGTGTTTGTGATAGAGAGAGAGATCATGTCTACACCACCTCTAAAATGATAATTAAATCATTATTATGTACCTTTTATAGAAGGGGAAGTGCTTAACTAAGTTAATAAATTCAATATGCGTGACAGAGATTAAAAGCAGAACAGACCAAATAAAAGCTGCATTAAAAAAAAAAAAAAAGTACTCCTTTGCTATTGTTTTTGGTTCAGTGCAAGTACAGAATGCATCATACCCTTGAGTTATCACTCAGCGATCAACTTAAATAAGCTCAGCTGAGCTTGATGAGCCTTAGGAAGGAGCATATTTTATTTATTTACTTTGTGCTTCTGAAGTGTTACTGCTGGTCTACTGTTCCACCCTCTGACGGTTCAAATAAAAGTCCAATTCAACAATTCAGAATGCTAATATAATTAGAAGCAGTGATGACTATGTTGTTGTAACAAAACGTTTTTCTGCATTCACTGTTGGTACAGTCAAAAGTTCCATCAAACGATAACATGAATGATATAGAACAGCGCGTACTTTGTTGTTGTCAAACATTGATTGAAACAGTGGGCCTCTAGAGAATAATTTGTAATTGTCAGCAAATTACTCTAGTAAAACCATTAATTCTGGTCAACCGATTATGTAATAACAATAAAAATTCATCTACAGAAGAGATGTAAATTATTCCAGGAGTTCGCGTGCACATCTAGAAGACATCACTGTGTTATGTCTTGAGATCGATGATTGAGCAAATACCGACAACTTTGCTCGCCACCTTTTCCTCTGCTGTTCAGTTATGGGAACAACTTCAGCACAAACAAATCAGCCATCACCTAGGCAGGTGAAAAGGAGGCGAAGTGAGAACAGCAGAGGTGATGATCAAAACAAAGAGGAAGATAGCTGTTCTATTTGCTTAGAGGCTTGGTCCACTGGTGGTTATCATCGTGTGACATGCTTGAAATGTGTCCTTCTGTTTGGACTCAGCTGCATTGTCAAGTGGGTCGAGCAGGCACATTGTTGTCCACAGTGCAAGGCTTCAGCCAAGAAAAGTGATCTGGGGCACATTTTTGTCCCTAAAATCACAGCAGAAGATACATCACATAGAGACAGGGCTTTGAGGCTTCTCGAAGAGGAAAGGGCGTCTAAGAGAAACATAGAACAGAAAGAAGCCATGCCTAGGAAAAAGTTGGAAATGCAAGTAAGTGATATAGATGCTCTCAAGGCTGAAATCAACCAACTGAAAGTCCAGCTGTCAGATAATGGAGGGTGTGTTCGGTCACAGGTTGCTGTTTAGCCTACTCCATTGACCAGCATTTCTAGCAGTCATTCTGTGAACAGAAAGTGGCCATGGCTAGGAAAAAGTTGGAAATGCTAGTAAGTCATATAGATGCTCTCAAGGCTGAAATCAACCAACTGAAAGTTCAGCTGTCAGATAATGGGGGGTGTGTTCGGTCACGGGTTGTTGTTCAGCCTACTCTATTGACCAGCATTTCTAGCAGTCATTCTGTGAACAACAAACGTTTTCGTCTACTCCAGAGAGTGACAATATCAGAATACATCTTAATTTTTTTGTTGTTTTAAAAAAAAACTTTTATTGAGTGGTAAAATCGTTGCAAAGTGTATTGTTCATGTTTTTACAGAGCGTTGCATGTGGACGTGTTGGTGACATATGCGCAAATTTACAAAACTTTTCATACATTGGAACATTTCTTCATTGAAATTGTTGTAAGGAAACATTTTAAACAACAGCAAGATGATAGTACGCCGCTATTATTTCTCCTGCCACATCCCTCACCTGTCAGCTCCAACTCCACCAATACCATCACCACCACTCGATAATGATGAACATGGCAGTATAACTTGATAGAACCAACCATTGAGGGCGCCAGCAGAATCAACAACAGCAGTATCACAATGGTGGGAAAGGGGGATGTGGCAGTACAATAGCTTACAATGCAGAAAAGGTAGTGATTGCATTTATATTATTATAATGTTAGTGTTGTTACATGCGTTCTGTGTGTTCAGTATTTGTGAACGTGTTGACCGCCATGTCAAAGCATATGCGGCCTGCTCCCCCAAGCATTCATGTATATAAAATAAGTCAGATATATGTTTATCTACCAATATCTCGGGATGTGTGTAAACGGGACATAGTTGATACTAGTTTAGGGCTTGGTTGCCCGCCTCTCTCTGTGTCATAAACTTGGGAATTTTTTTTCCCAACATTTATTTCATACAAAGCAATGTATATTTAGAAGGTGTGTTTCTTTGTTTGTGTATATTACAGAGCGTTGCCGTTTGTTAGTGTTATGTGTCACATGCGTTAATAAAACAAATACATGTATATACAATTATGATAATATAACATTTATGGCATAGTGCATGTAAACACACATTCCTCGTTTCATTTCCATCTCCACAAGTGGAATGCATGTTACACCTGTCCATCTCTCTCTCTCTCTCTCTCTCTCTCTCTCTCTCTCTCTCTCTCTTCTCTCTCTCTCTCTCTCTTTCTCTTTCTCTCTCTCTCTCTCTCTCTCTCTCTCTCTCTCTCTCTCTCTCTCTCTTGTGGGAATCTCTGTGGCGAAGTGGTCAAGCCGTTTGACTCGTGCTCCTAAGGTTGTGGGTTCGATTCCGGGCCGCACCCTCGGCTTACGAGTTAAATGTTTCGGAGACTCCTGTGGGTCGTCGCTAAAAGCTACGGAGTTCGTGCTTTGTGCGACGCTTTCCAAGCTGCGGAAAGAGACCGAGCCATATGGGATAAAACCCGGCGCAATGAAGTCAACGCTGTAGACTTTCAAGCGACGTCTCTCTCTCTCTCTCTCTCTCTCTCTCTCTCTCTCTCTCTCTCTCTCTCTCTCTCTCTCGATAATAGTACATGGATTTCCGTGATCTTAGGCAATAACCTTTACATGTTCGTTCTATTTAAATTGTGGCTTCCAAATTGTTTTATTTTGTGTGTGTGTGTGGAGGGGGGGGGGGGGGGGAATTTCCATATGCATATAATCATTTAAATACCTGTATATCAACACAAAGCGATATCTTAAACGACGCAGTCTGCAGACTGAAATTTTTTTTTTTTAAACGTTTATTTCATACAAAGCAATGTTTATTTACAAGGTGCAATGCGTGTTTCTTTGTTTGTGTATATTACAGAGCGGGTCCGTTTGTTAGTGTTATGTCACATGCGTTAATGAAACAAAAACATACATATACAGTTATGATAATGACGTACGCTTTCAGTCATCCCATTCTAACGTGATTGATGGTAATGGTGATGATAATGGTGATGATAATGATGACGGAGACAACAACGACTATGATGTGGTGATGATTCCTTCCCCTCGTTCATTCTAAACCCATCATTCTCACACGCTTATAAACCTTCAACACACCACGCGTTCTCTTCCACAGCCACAATATATACATTAAATGAAATGTTGGTGTCAAGGTCGAAACGGCAAAAGCCGCCCCACGCTTTACACTGCAGGCAGCCTCGTGCAAGCTTAGTTTCCTGTAAGTGAATTCAATATTATTGCTGAATGACAGCCCTCGACTTACTCGCAAGTGCCCAGGATTTGCTTGTGGTGGGCTGTGATGAGACCGGGAACGCGGTCAACAAGGAGGGAGGGAGAGAGAGGGAGCTGGGGAGGGGGAGAGGAGGGGGAGGGATAAAGAGAGAGCTCGTAAACAGATTGGAATTTGTTAAGTTGTCCATTTGCGAATTCAACGTATACATAAATATCCCGTTTATTATGTACCATGGACAGCCAGAAAGACCAATGAACAAGTCCTTCAAGAAACAAATGAAGATCGTAAATTGATTAGAGAAATTAGACGTAGACAGTCAAAATTTTTTGGGCATGTTATGAGAAGAAATGGATTGGAGAATTTGGTGACAACTGGTAAGATCGAGGGGAACAGACCAAGGGGAAGACCTAGAAGCAAGTACATGGATGGCTTGGCCTTGTGGCATGGTCGAGACAGAAACACGGAGCTGATCCACGACTCTGGTGATCGAGTGAGATGGCAGAACATGACCGCCCACGCTTACCGGCATGGCACATGATGGATGGATTATGTACAAAAACAGGCTTTACATTGCGAATACAGCGTATAGTCATTCATGTTTGGGGGGGGGGAGGTGGGGAGAGAAAGAGAGAGAGAGAGAGAGAGAGAGAGAGAGAGAGAGAGAGAGAGAGAGAGAGAGAGAGAGCGTAAAGAGAATGGAATTTATTAGGTTCACTAAAGAGTTTACCTGAGCTGTTCCGACCCAGGTCAACCCTCGGTCGACAAGACCACTGACTCACAAAGGCCACCGTCCCATTGTTCTGTCTAGGTTGGGACATTTATTCAGTTATTTGGCGCTTTGTTCCCCAATGATTGGGCTTAGTGGTACACATGCGGAGTATAGAAATATACTGTGAGAGTGTGTGTTTGAACATGTATGTTATGTAGTGTGAAACTTGATGGGGGTGGCTCTTGTTTATTAATCTGCTAATAGCTGGGCGATTTTCTGTTGAAAAATCTTTGCTCGACCATATTACGTTTCTATACTCCGCCAGTGCAACAAGAAGTTTAGTGTGTTTGTCTTTTGTGGCTGTGGGTATTGTATTTAGGAAAATGGCTTTATAAGCGTCAGTTTTCTTGTTTGTGTGTGTTTCTATTAATTGTTGCAGTGCAGTCTTAGTGGCTGTGATTGCTGGGCATTCATAGAAGAGATGGTCCTCTGTTTCCTGAATATTTTGTCTACATAATTTGCATGGGGCTATTTGCTTGGATGTTTGTGCAGCTCTCTCTCTGTTGTCGGGGTCATATTATAAATTATTCTGTATGTTATTTCTTTAGATTTTGATGTGATATGTTTGTTGTGTAAGTTAGTGAAGGTGCAGCTGTAGTCTTTCATGTGATATTTGTATTCTCTTTTGATTCTCAGGTGTAGTGGTGGGGCTTGTTGTTGTACTAAATATTTGTATATCTGCTTGGTTGTCTGTTGTATTAAGTGTTCATTACCTTGAATTGCTTGCATACATGTTCTGTAGAAGTGCGGTAGTGTGCCGTAATAGTGCGGTGTTGTTTTGTCTATTTTCTTAATTCTGTGTAATCTAATTGCAATATAGTATAATGCTAGCGAGTGTTGATCTGGATGATTGATGATACGTCCTATGTGGTTGATTCTTAATGCTTGTATTTTTGTGTTAAAGTCCTGTAGTGCTACCCCTCCTCTAGTCTTCTCTTGTATTAAAGTCTTGTGCTTTATTCTGTGGATTGTGTTTTTGAAGATGAATTGTCTGATGTGTTTGTTTATATCTGTGATTGTTTGTTTTGGGGGGTCTAACACTGTGGCTAAATATAGTATTTTAGGAAAGATGAAGGTGTTAACAATAGTGCTTCGTACAAAATTTGTTGATGTCTTGTATTTGAACCTATGTAGTATGTCTATAATTTGTTTTGTCAGTGATTGCCATGTTCCTGTGTGTGTTTTTCTGGGATTGGATGGAAAAGTGATCCCATAAATATTCATGTTATCTGTGACTGTTAGATCCGGGGGGAAATCTGCTTTATTCTTCCACTTCCCCAGACCCATTATTTTAGACTTCTGTATGTTTATTTTGGCCCCACTTCCTTCACCAAACTGTCTGAAGGTGTGAAGTATGTTCGTTATGGAAGTGTTGGTTGTAGGGAAGAAAGCGGTGTCATCTGCATAAGCAATTAATTTCCGCTCTCCAGACCCTTGTATAAATGTACCTTTAATGTTAGCGTCCTGTCTAATTGCTTCTAAGAGTGGTTCTAGTGTTAGTACATATAGGACGGGTGATAGTGGACACCCTTGTCTGACAGATCTATTGATTCTTAAACTGGCAGTGAGTGAATGATTCACCAGTACCTTACTTTCAGGATTTTTATACAATATTTCTATCCACTGTCTATAGTACAGTCCTATGTTACAGTGTGCTAGTGTTTTGTGTAAGTATGAGTGAGATTCTGTCAAAGGCCTTCTCCTGCATTCACTGTTGCTACAATGAAAAGTTCCACCAAACGATAACATGAATGATGTAGAACAGCGTGTATTTTGTTGTTGTCAAACATTGATTGAAACAGTGGGCCTCCAGGAAATATTAACGGATCTTTTCTGCCGACTGAAATTTTCGAAATTTACACGTATTGAAGAGAAACCAGAATGAACAATTCCCATGTTTAGACAGACGTAGCCTAGCAGATAAAGAAATAAATAATGTACTAAATAATATATATTACACAAATATTTAGTGTCTAAAATTGCAAACAATAACCAAAAGTGTGTAATTCTTTATAATGGTAACATTTAATTTATACGATCCAAAATATAAATAAAATTGTTACAGTAATAAACATATACTTCTTTTGCAAAATAGCTATTAGTACAAATATAGTGAAATCTGTAATTGTTCCCCTTGATTGTTAAAACCTAAACATGACTTCAATTTAGATGGAATTATTTCCCTTGTAATAAAAACATTGAAAACAGTTGTATTTTCTTTACAGGGCGTCACATCAACGCCAGCATTATTTGCTGTTGTGATCTCTTGGCAAGTTTACGTTCAGTAGTTTTCCATTGCTTTCTGAACGACCGGCATCCATACCATTTCGTAAAAAAACCCAACGCAAGACGGTTTGCTGCCAAATCGTCTGCAGTTGCGTTTCGAAAGCGGGTATGCGAGAACTGCGCCTGTAACTCCTTCGCCTCGAAGCAAGAAAAACAAAAATATCTAATACTAATAAACCATCCTGCTCACGACATCTTTTTAAGGTTGGTGTTTAGCTTGTCCTCTGATGTCCACATTTTTAAGGCTGGTCTTTAGCTTGTCCTCTGATGTCCACAATTTTAAGGCTGGTGTTTAGCTTGTCCTCTCATGTCCACATTTTTAAGGCTGGTCTTTAGCTTGTCCTCTGATGTCCACATTTTAAGGCTGGTGTTTAGCTTGTCCTCTCATGTCCACATTTTTAAGGCTGGTGTTTAGCTTGTCCTCTCATGTCCACATTTTAAAGGCTGGTGTTTAGCTTGTCCTTTGATGTCCACATTTTTAAGGCTGGTGTTTAGCTTGTCCTCTGGTGTCCACATTTTTAAGGCTGGCGTTTAGCTTGTCCTCTGATGTCCACATTTTTAAGGCTGGTGTTTAGCTTGTCCTCTCATGTCCACATTTTTTTGGGGGGTTTACTTTCAGCTTCCATTCTAACACAATTCTTCCCAATCTTGACACATCATCATCATGTGCCTTGCCGATAAGCGTGGGCGGTCATGTATCGCCATCTCACACGATCACCGGAGTCGTTAATTAACTCTGTGTTCTTGTTGGCTAGTGAAACCTGGAATGTTTACCAGCCATACGCCAGGATATTAAACCACTTCCACACAGTCTGCCTTAGAAAGTACCATGAAGAGAAATGCTCTATTTCGACCAGGGCAGATGACATACATTGGGGCGAACTGTACCATTTGATGCTGCCCGCCGTCTTGAGTTTCACGCCATGAGTTTTCTCGGCTCGTTGAATCAATCACGCTTAGTGCTGGCTCTCTGTTATGTATATTCCTTTGGTTGAAGGTTCTAATTGCGGCGCTCCTACACATGTATGGCTCGGTGTGCGTCAAGAATGTTCTATGAGCGCCGGTACTGTAGGAGTCACGAAAGCTACTTCGGTACTTTTGCCTTAATTCACCCAAAACAAACGGAATCCCAGGGTATGACGTCACATCCAGGGGTTCCCCGTGTTGCGCCGTAGCTCGGTGCGCAATTTTATCGGCGTGCAACAGTTTCTCTCGGCGACACCCCCCCCCCCCCCCTTCCCAACTGTAACTGGCAAAATGAAATGCTTGTCAACTCTTGAGACCAGCAGTATACGAAAAGAATGATGATGATCTGTCTGTAAGGGAGACGCGAAGCCTTGCAGCCATGTGGCCTTGTCTCAACGGGAGGATGTCCTGCCGACATACATGGTTAATGTAGTCGTCGTCGGCATCTCCATCTGTCCTGACGCTCAGACAGCGATAGCACCATGATGACATGATTATGAGAACAGTGTCTAGCAGAATGTCAGATGCCATGATGCTGCTGCAGAAAAGGCAACGCTACTCTGGCTTTTCGTGGACAGCTGCTGCTGCTGCCAGTTCCAGAAAACTCATGATGACACACACACACACACACACACACACACGCACGCAAGCACGCACGCACGCACGCACACACACACACACACACGTAAAGCAATAACATGGCTCGAGACACAGACATTCACTAGGGCTTGTTTCCTTAGCGACTCAATGAACATGATCAAGAGGATAGAGGAGGGGTCGATCCGAAGAGAATGGTTGCTGCCTCTGGAGCGGTCTCGGCTGGCAAAGATTAGTTTCATCTTCGTGCCAGGGCATGCAGGAGTACAAGGAAATGAGCGGGCTGACAAGCTCGCAGGTGATGCTACTGTGGAGGGCGGACGCGCCATGGACCAGGCTGACATTCTTAATGCTCTACGAGAAGTAAGACTTTTGCGAGAACCAAGTGATGACTGTGAATCTACAACAATGGCCAGACTGCGAGAGCAGCAAATTAAAAGAGGGGTGGCCAAACAAGAACACTACGCAGGAAGGCAAAGAAGATTGATAAACCAACACATAACTGGCGTCGTTAGCCGCTACACGCTGCGGGATTTGCTGAGGAGGGGATCCGAGCACTTATGGACTGAATGGTTCGATGTGCAATGAGGATGATCTGTCGACTAACTAACTAACTAACTAACTAACTAACTAACTAACTAACTAACACAGTATATGTAATAATGAAAGCTAAATTTAACAGCACATACTAAAACAAGTCTAGACGTCTACATAAAACGTGGTTTGCGGGTCTACTTACGTTATAAAATGAATTTCAGAAGGGTGAGACGTTCAGAACCGTAAATTATGAAGGGAAAAACAATGTCAAGCAATCAGTTCTTGTATTAACGCGATCTTGAAATAATCTTAATCCCCGCCCCTCCCCCCCCCCCCTCCCTTGGAAACCCTAAAATTCCCCCCTGGGGGGAATATTCCGCCGGTTGAGAACCACTGGTCAAGAGGAAATAAATCGGACACAAGCAAGCCAAAGTCAGAAACATGACCTCTAAGTTAGAGAGGTACATACCTAGGTGTGATGCATTCTTCCTGAAAAACGATTTTAAAAATCAATATAAAGCTAATTATCTTGGGTGACTACTAGATTCGACTATGACGCACATTATTTTCATGTTTCCTTTCCAAAGCCTTTGATTGTCCCCAGACTACTTACAAGATAGCATTTGTTTTGCTTGGCCCCTATCCCTTGACCTGGCCAACATGGAAGACCCTACCAGTAGCTTACACTACAGGCGGCATGGCTCTCGGAGTCACTAGAATCCACACACCCCACTACCACTCCAAGGTGGAGACAACAGAAGAGTGATGAGGAAATCAACAAAGACAAAAACAGTTTTGTATAGTGACAGAAAAACGCCATGCTACAAGAGTAGACCTTAGGACCACTGTCCAGGCAAAGGTGTTAGTTGTGTGTGTGTGTGTGTGTGTGTGTGTGTGTGTGTGTGTGATGTATATATATGTGTGTGTGTGTGTGTGTGTGTGTGTGTGTGTGTGTGTGTGTGTGTGTGTGTGTGTGTGTGTTATATGTGTGTGTGTGCGAGTGTGGTATATGTATGTGAGTGGGCACACGTGTGCTTGTGTGAAGGCCAACCTATTGATAAACAGATCCTGTTATCATGGATAGAACCCATCTTGAGGAACTAAACCTCACACAAATGGATGTAGAAGTTGGGACACACCAACCTATTGACAAATAGATCCTGTTATCATGGATGGAGAAAATCTTGAGAAACTAAACCTCACGTAAATGGCTGTCAAAGTTGGGATACACCAACCTATTGGCAAATATATCCTGTTATCATGGATGAATCAATCTTGAGGAACTAAACCTCACACAAATGGATGCCGAAGTTGGACACACCAACCTTTGTGTCAATGAGAGCATTAATGGGCATAGCGTAACTCTCTTCCTTTGAAGGAGGAACACAGAAGAAGAAATCAACCAACACAAAATCAGTTTCATTATTTATTGACAGAAAAACTCCATGCTACAAATTCTACTCAACAACCACTGAAATCAAAGAATTAGCAAATGTATTCTTTAACTATCAAAATAAACTTAAGGGAATCCAAACTATATGTGGGGTGGTAAATATAATAAATTAGGATAAGGACAAGTTTCGCTAGGCGTATTCAGTATGAATGGGGTCTAAATCCCAAACACGCCTTCTATAGGATTTAATATACTGGCTCGTAAAACCCCCAAGCATTGAACAAGGCAGAAAAGGGTGCAAGTTCAACACTAACATAGAAGAAATGTTTCCCATAGAAGGCTGGGAGATCCGGGAAGTTCTACCACAGACACCCGAGTACTAATCACTCTACCCAGAAGGTGTGTCTATGTGTAAGTGCCCCGCCCCACATTTAATCTCCCATATATATATATATATATATATATATATATATATATATATATATATATATATATATATATAAACAATGACAAGTATCCACTGTCATGCACATCCACCGTTTTACACAACAGAGGGACAACAACCAATGTTAGACGCAACAACTGGATTACATGACAGAGGAAACAGCCACTGTTAGACAAAACAGTACAATGACTCACTGTATCACATAACAGTAACCATAACTGGACTATAACCATCAATTTTGGAACAACAGGTTTACAATGAAGTAACTTCAAGGCATGGTTAAACCAAACAAACAAACAACTGTATTGTGAAAACATTTGGTTCCTGGGCAAACCCTGTTGGCTACATTATGGTAACATATACATGAAAAAATTATCATATTTCATGCAATGCACACAAAGTATACACCCATAACAGAAGTCCCCAAAAATGGTTCACAACCAATACATGTGTCAAACACAAACAAAGTAAATAATCCATACAAAGAAATAGATAAAGAAAATCTATCTAATCTGTCTCTAGAAATATCCTATTGGTCTGATGATGACTCCCTCTCCTTCAATATCCACTAGAAAAAAAGTCTGGCCGTAATCACACTCTCTATAATCCAGGGAAACAGATGCTTTGAATATATCCACCTATTCAGAAAATTGGGGATTGCACACACACACACACACACAAACACACAAACACACACACACAGAGAGAGAGAGAGAGAGAGAGAGAGAGAGAGAGAGAGAGAGAGAGAGAGAGAGCTTCCACTTCTGGATCATATATCCAAAGCGAATAACATGTAGGAGTAATCCATATGAATCCAAAGTGGATATACTGTAATCTCCCAAGTCACCGCTGCTAAGTCTGGGCTAGGAGCATTCCAGAGTGGTATAACAGACAGGTATAAGTCTGAAGCGTTCTGGCGTGGCATAACAAACAGGTGTCCATGTGATTGATTCGATCAGGATCAGACATAAACACTTTCAGTATATCTTTGAATGAGGAGTGACATCACATTATCCATTAGAATTTCCTGACAGAACTATCTTGAATTGGGCATGAATATTCCAGCCCTTTTCTGGGTTAAGATGTAGGTTATATCTTTCTTTAGCTGAATATACGACTTGATTGACCGGGAGTTGGTATAGTGCTTGAGTGTCCATGTCTGTGATATTATGGATGAGAAGATTCAAAGGAAGCTGGGAGTCCACAAAATCAGTTGGTAAATCCATAGTGGTAAATGATGGTGAACTCCAGACTATCCATGAGCCTCTGGTATATGACAGTTGAACGTGGAATCAGGCGGTGACTTTTAGAAGAGGGTATACGCTGAAAACCATCTAGGCCAGGCATGCCTCATGTCTTTGCAGACATTGAAAAGATTAACACCATCTGTAAGTTCCCAGAGGTAGGGAATCCACTTTAGCATAGTCACAGTCCATAAATTAGCCAGGCATTGCCATTCAGGTTCAGGGTGTGTGGCAGTAACCAGCACTCTCTGTAGAATATTAGGGGTAGGCTGATAACCCAGTTTCCTGCCTCTAAATCCAAATAAGTTGACCATAATTCCAGTGCCAAGCATGGTGACTAGTGCCAATACTCCACCGCCATCTCTAGCGCTGTATAGTGAAGAAGAACAGGGTCGATATAGATTAGTTATACAATCCAAACTTGGATAACAATGTATCATAATAAACTATACATATATATGATGAATAACAGAAAAACTTGTTAGCCTTTTACTAAACATGGTATGAACTCTCTAGTGGGTATTACCCAACATCTCAAAGTAAAAACACAAGAGCATGGTGTCATTTCCCACTCACTTGAGATAATATATAGATATATCATACCAAATGACAATCTTATAACAGCATTTATTACAGCATTAAGCAGTAACAATCATGAGCATAAAAGGTAAAATACTCATAAAAGAGAAATCATGGGAATCTTTTCCCATACACTTGAGATTATGTATATCATACAACATGAAAATCCCATAACATCATTTATGAAGAAGACTACAAGACAATCACACCTCTGTGTATTTACAACAATGTAAACAAAAGATTAACTCCTAAGTGCATGAAAAAGTCAAGCGAGATTATCTCTCTCTCTATCTAACAAATTATTAAAGTTGTACAGATAGTAATATTTCTCCATCATAAGGGCAGAAATACAAAATATGCACTCAGAAAAAAAAACAACTTTATAACAGAGACCAGTTGTGAAAAATAAGCATATAGGAATAAAGTAAGCTCACAAAATCATCTCAGAAGGTGACTCATAGCAAGATTATATTGTAAACTTTATGAAGGCTGACTGGACAAAATGGCGATGTCCAGGCTGCGTGACGTAAACCAACCTTTCAATGAAAGCGATTCTCATAATTTTCACACACACAACTTCAATCATGATATTAGTTGCATCAAAGCATTTATCCTAATACATAACATGATATGTTTTATATAATACTAGCTGACCCGGCCCGGCTTCGCCCAGGCCCTGGAGGGGATCTATCTATCTATCAGTCTGTCTGTCTGCTTGTTTGTCTGTTTGTCTGTCTGTCTGGCTGACCCGGCCCGGCTTCACCCAGTCCCTGGTGGGGAGCATCTCATTTAATTCATATAAGTAGTCATATAAGCTCTCCCGTTCCCAACTATCTGTCTGTCTGTCTATCTGTCTGTCTGACCGGGCCCGGCTTCACCCAGTCCCTGGTGGGGAGCATCTCATTTAATTCATATACGTAGTCATATAAGCTCTCCCGTTCCCGACTATCTGTTTGTCTGTCTATCTGTCTGTCTGTCTGTCCCGGCCCGGCTTCACCCAGTCCCTGGTGGGGAGCATGTCATTTAATTCATATAAGTAGTCAAATAAGCTTCCGTTCCCGACTATCTGTCTGACCGGCGTGGTTTCACCCAGCTCTTGGCGCACAGTGCTTGCTTGCTTGCTTGTGTTCGCTGGCTTGAGCTCCAACGCAAAGTCCTGTATGTCGGATGAAGACATCCTGTTGTCCAGCATCAGTGCGATGTCATACAGGACCTGAGTTTTGCGTGAGTATCCGTTGTCCCATGTCTGGCTTATTGGTGTGCAGACTGGTGGTTCCTCGCCGTACAGGCAGACACTCTCCGACTTCGGAGGAATCGGCGATCCTATTGACTTCAGCCAGGACGCTCGGCGAGGACGCGTCAATAGGTCTTGGCCAGTATATAACCCGGCCCTGGTGCCTTGGAAACACCTCTGCGTCCCTTGGCGCACAGTAACTTAAAAGAATGTCCTTCCACACACCATTCAATGAAAACTGTAGAAAAAGATGGGTTACAATGTTATGCATTATGCATTATTTTTATGAAAACTTTGAAAATGCCTTAAAGATTATATCATTATTTAATATAACTCATATGCCTGAAAATAACTATAGACAAAAAGTTTAACAATAGTGCAAGTAAGTCCAACAATATGACTATAAAGTATATAGAAATATTATTAAAAGTTATGCCCCTTGAAATAACTTTTCTAGAGTGAAGTGCCCCTGCTATATAGACATTATATAATGAAAATGGAAAAGTAAATGTTATTAAATAAGTCGAAGATTTTACATTAAGAAATTATTATAGTCGGTTGCAAATGAATGAAAGGAAGACGTGTAGAAAATTTCATCTCAATCGGATGTACCGTTATCGAACGCATCCAAGACCCACAAACCCACAAACAAACAAACATACACTCTGTTTGATAGATATAGATAATGCTCACCTAAAACGCAGAGAATAAGTGGCTATTAATTAACCCATTAACAATGGATCACCCGCTAACATGAAGAAAACATGGCGATTGACGAGACTCGCTTTGTCTACCAAGTCTTTGTCTCGCTTAAGCGTCTGTGTTTCCGGTGATCGGCCAATCAATGGCCTTAATTAAAACAACAGTTCGTTTTGCTAATTCTCCCGTCGAAATTTTAATAGCCTCTACTCTTCAGGTAGCGCGTCCTAGCAACGTCTGCTGGAAAAGACTGAGGGATGATGACATACATGTCACAAGTCTCCCACCTAGACAGGTCTACCCACATAGATAGAGCTGATACAGTCATCCACAGTCTACCACCTTCTTAATCTGATGCATTTGGTCTTCCAATTATGCTTTACATTTTAATCACTATGGTAGAATAATCTCTCAGTGCCACATTCATGTTTCTACTTGCCAAGACAACAGGACATAACATTGAAGGTTCATCTAGCTTCGCTTGAAGAAGTGTAACTCTCTCTCCACTGTTGTCAGCATTCCGTTGAAATATGAGTGTACTTATGAGATTTCCATATGAGGTATTGGTTCCACTGCAATCGAACCAATTTCTCCAATACGTTTGAACGAAGATATAAAGCTTCGACAACCGTTTCATTAGCAATAAGAATAGCATCCTTAAAATATGCTAACAGCAGGATCTCCTCCTTCAAATCAGTCATATTGGCATACTGAACTGGGTAAGTATAACTAGCACAGGTGTAGGTTCATTTACTTTGAGGCCAAATCTACGAAAAGTCCTGGCTAGTTTATAAGTCCATCCGCACTTTACACTGACTAGAATGAGTTACCGGCATTCTCTCTCTCCCCTCCAACACGTATACGTTGCTTTCCTGGTGAAATAGCGAGCAATTCTGCGTCGATTGTCGTAGATTGATCGTCATCTGCCTCCAAGTAGGTTGTAGACATATTTCACATAAGCACCGTTAAGTAGATGTAATACCATTGCACATAGCTGTATCACCATCCACATTATACTCAGTTCATATGTTCTTCTTCTTCTTTCGTTCGCTTGAAATATGTCTATAACTGCAGTGCTGTCTCTTGTATGAATTGAACTGTCTTTTTCAGTTCACACAGCGGTCCATAGAGTTTATCTTCCACTGTCGTCTCTCTAGGCCAGAAGGTTTGCCTAGATATGTTATATTTTGGGCAGTCTTGGAGTATGTGCTCTGCTGTCTGTGACGCCAATCCACATGTACAGATGGCTGTTTCACCAATCTTGAATTTTGTATACATGTGGTTGCGTAATCTATTGTGCCCTGTTCTGAGGCGCAGAATAATGACTTGTTCTGGTCTATCCATAACGTGGTAGTCATCTTGAGCAGGTTTTGGTGGCTTTCTGACTGATTTGATCATTCTTTTCTTTTGGTGGTATGTTACAGGCACATCAGGCTGTTCTTCTTTGGCTCCTTCCTTAGCCAATTGATCAGCTCTGTCGTTCCCGGGTACTCCACAGTGGGATGGTATCCACTGTATGGTGACCTTATGCTGACTGCTAAGTTCAGAAAGTAGTGTCCTTAGTACTGGCAATTTCCCAGACAGGACCGCCTCGAGTACTGATTTTGCATCTGTCAATAGCACCACAGGTTGTGTACCATTGCTGGTATTTAGTAATTTCTCTGTTGCTATCTTGATTGCCTCAATTTCAGCATCGTAGTTATGGCAGTACTTTCCTGTCGGTACTCTAGCTGTGTCCCTGGTATTATTTGGGTATTCTATGTACACTCCCGCTCCTCCATTTCGAACAGCATTTTGTGCTGACCCATCTGTGTAGACTCGGATCCAGAGGTCCTGTGGGTATTCTTCATCAAGGAAGCTGAGAGTGGCTGTTCTGCGCTGCACACTGTTCTGATCTTCCTTGTCAAATATTCCTCTCACTTTTGTCTGGATTTGTAATGATAGTCTATGCTCATCTTTCCATGGAGTTCGCTCTGGAATAGTTGTTAGGGGGATACCAACTGTGGGCAGATCGGTGGTTTCTCTGCAGAGTCGTTTGGCCTGGTGGATAAAACTACTTCTTTTCAACCGCCCCATAGCTAGGTTTTCAAATCTGTTCTTCATAGGGTAGCCTGGCAAGCTGAGGAACTTTTCTGCTTGTATTAGTGTTTTCGTATCTCTGCGCTCACTCAGTGCTTGTGTCCTCCCCATCTTCTCCATTTCCACTATAGGGGTTGATCTCATCCCTCCTGTGGTGACTCTAAGTGCTTCATTTTGCACTTTGTCCAGCTCTTGTAGTGTGTTTTTTTGCTGCCGAACACCATGCAGTTGACCCGTATTCCAGGTGTGGTCGTATGCTCTGTTGATAAACTTTGCTAAGTATTTTCCCACTGGCTCCCCATGTGGTTCCACTTAGCTTCTCAGGATGGCTATTTTCCTTCTGGCTTTTGCTGCTGCTTTGTTGATGTGCTTTCTCCATGTCAGCCTGCCATCAAATGTTACTCCAAGGTATATTGGATCTTTATCTTCTCGTAGGGGTGTTCCATTTATCTGGATGGTCCCTGCCTTTTGTTTTGGAGAGAGAGTAAATAGGGTGGTGCTGCACTTGTCAGTGTTTATGCTGACACACCATCTATTTGCCCATGCAACAAATGTATCTACAGCTCTTTGTAGTAATCTGGTGCCACTGATGCATGTTCATTTGTGCTCCATAGATCCAGGTCATCGGCATACATTGCGGCTTTAATTCCATGCGGTAGATTAGCAACGAGATCATTGATGAAGATTAGAAAGAGTGTGGGGGAAAATACTCCGCCCTGGGGAACTCCGTGACGCAGTAGTACTTTCTTGCTCTTTAGTCCGTCTATCTGTACTCGGGCTCTTCTGTTGTGCAAGTATGCTTTCACCCATTTGTACATTCTTCCATTGACTTTGCAGTTTCTCAGTTTATTCATCAGACCTTCTTTCCAGACTTTGTCAAAGGCTTTCTTCAAATCTATCCATGCCGCAAGCACCAGCTTCTTCTCTTGGAATGCATCCTCAATTTCTTGAGAGAGGTAGGTTGTCTGATCTTCCTTAGAGTAACACTGCCTAAAGCCAGCCTGCTGTGGCACAAGGATGTTTTTACTTTCAATGTACCACTGCAGTCTGTGATTGATGATGCGCTCCAGTGTTTTGCAGAGACAGCTGGTGAGGCTAATTGGTCTGTAGCTAGAGGCAATGGAACTATCTTTCCCTGATTTTAGAAGGGGTATCATGTTTGCTTCTCTCCAGGCTTGTGGAACACTGCCTAAGGTCCAACTGTTATTGAAGATCTGCAACAGCTTTGCTTTGGCCTCTGTTCCTAGGTTCCTGATCATTTAATTGGAGATACCATCAGCTCCTGGTGACTTTCTCATTTTCAGTTTTGATATGGCTAGCTCCAGTTCGCTGATTGTGATGGGTGCCTCCAGAACCTCATGTACTATTTCCTTCTGTCCTGTATGTTGCCGTTTCTCTTGAATCTCTTGTTGTTTCTCTGGACTGATTTTGATATTGCTATCTTGTGCGAATGAGTCCGCAAAATGGTCAGCTGCTTGCTTTCTTGTTAAGATGTTTCCATCTTTATGTAGTGCAATTTTTGAGTTTCTCCCTGTGCCCTCATCGTTAAGTTGTTTTATTAGCTTCCACAATTTCCTTGTGTCTCTTTCAAAGTTCAGAGACTCTGTTTTTTCCTGCCAGCTTTTCCGTCTAGCCTGCAGCGTGGCCCTTTGAAATTTGGCTTTTGCATGCTGGAATTTATTGTGGTGCTCTTGGCTGGGTGTGGCCTCTGCTTGCTTTCTACATACTTCCACATCATTATGCAACTGTTCCAGTTCATTACTCCAGTAGGGTTTATATTGTTTACGGGCTCCTCTTGGTACTGTTTCTCGCGCTGCCTGTAGTATGCATTTCCCAAACTCTTCAACTACTTTATTTATGTCTTTCTCAGTGTTCAGGTTTCTAACCAGTATGCTGGTGCGATGCTTGTACACTGCCCAGTCTGCTTTCTTGTAGTTCCACCTCGAGAGGGTGCTGCTTTCACTTACAAGCTCATTTTCTACAGTTAGAAAGACTGGTCGATGGTCACTGCCACCTAGTTGTTTCCCAACAATTCGTGTAATGTTCCACTCCAGGTCTGGTGAATGAAAAGCCAGGTCAGGTGTAGTTGTAGAGTGCCATGATCTCGAGTAGAAAGTATGTGGGTCGGACGGCTTGTTAACCAAGATGAATCTATTCTCATCCTGCCAGTCTTCCAGTCTCTCTCCTCTCTGGTCCATGTGATCATAGCCCCAACTCTGCGAGTGGCTGTTGAAATCGCCGCACACAATCATTTTTTCTGTTCATGGTAGTGTGTCCAGTGCCTACTAGTTACTAGTCACACGTATATTACTAGTCACGGTTCCAACTTCACGGCAACGGGTCGTCCCCATATTGCTCCGTTCCTGTGCCAGTGAATATCACAAAATGCTCCTCACTGCCCCATGTGAACAATGGAATAGACAGGAGTGTCGGCAAGCCAACAGCCCGCACAGGTACACTGTGCATAATGCCGCCGCCAGAATGCCAACACAAATGCCTGTGGACGGTCACTTGGACAGTAGTAATTGATCAGATGTAGGTCTGTATAGCCTGTTTTAAGTTTAAGTGTCTGATACTCAGCCCCTTCCATATGGACTTTGATTTGGGAAGCAGTGATGTTATTTTTTACAAGGGTAAGTATCCCACCTTTTCGCCTGTCCTTTCGGTCAGATCGGTAACACTGGTAGCCTCTGATTTTGAAGGCTATATTTTCGTTGAGGTGAGTTTCTTGCAAGCAACATATGCTTACTTTTTCTTTGTCCAGGATGTTTTCTAATTCTACTTTTTTGTTGCTGACTCCCTCCGCATTCCAGTGCATTATTTTAAGTCTTAGTTTAGTATGGCCAGCTGTTCTATTCTCATGTCCCCTGGCTCCACAGGACACCTGCCTGGGGGTCCAAAGCAGGGCGAGCACCATAACGTTTAGCAGCAGTCGACATATTCCATTTTGCGTAATTGCGTGGCATCCTGATTTCTGTGGTGCGCCTCCTGGCTGGTTGCCTCCGTCTTCAGCACCTTTCCTTTGCTAGAGCAGACTGTGGTCTCACTCGAGTTTAGATGTGTACACACGCACACACGTGTCTGCACATGCATGTATGTGTATACACATCTAGAGCACACTGGTTATTTTCCGGCGCCAGATACTCGCCGTCGCCCCTTCTCCTGTTAGTTAAAACAGTTCCGCCACGTGAAGGCCAGGAGTTGGACTTTTGCTGCAGAGGTTATGTATTCACGAGCCATTGGGGTATTTAAGAAATGTTGGGCGCTCACCCCAACACTGCGCCCCGGCTACATACAGCAATTTGGAACCAGTTCATATGTGAATTTAAAGCCGTAGGTGGTCCCTGTAATAGTCATCCGAACAACCGAGGTGTCGGTACACTCCCAGTTTACTGATGGGTTACCTTACTTGCAAGCAATGAAAGCCATAGGTATAAATATATCCCTCTATTCTGGTGTTTCCTGAGTTAACTTCCTCAAGATAAAAAAATCAGGGTACCTTTAAGTTTCTCTCCAGGTCTGTTCGTAACCGATTAATACGGAGAACAATGAATCTGTTGAAACTGGAAGAGTTTGAAAGCTTTTTCCTCTGAACTGAAATATATTACTAGTTAGACTCCCAAGAGGAAATACTAACATAGTAAAATTCAAGCGACTCTCAGCCAATGGCTTCCAATCGCTTGAAAAGTATAGTCCTTGCTATAGCCCAATCTAGCACGGTCTATATTTATATATAAGAATAAGGCGTCCTACTCTTCTTCTGTCGAGAGGTACGTCAACAACAACCATTAGCTAATAGTTGTATAAATCGGGCTATCTCCTAGATCACCAAATTAGTTTGATGCTTTGGAGAGAAATCCTGGCTTTAAGAACATAATGTGACAACTAGCAAGCTGTGCCTAGTCTTTCAAGTCAGTACAAGCAACATGCAAAATGGGAGCTAATGCTGCCCGAGCCTGTTACTAATTCTCTGATGAGAATAAAATTGGGAATGTCGCAGATGAGGACCAATTTCCTGTTTTCTGACATCAAAAATTTGAGATACTTGCAGGTTTCTTCCGGTAGCTCTTAAAATTCCTATGACATCCCAATAAAAAACAACAGGGTAAATTTACGGTCGAGACCATATCCTTCGTTCACCAGTCACACAACGACGTATGCTTTTCTCTGTCACTGGTAATGCCAGAGCGACTAGCTTGTAAAAGGGGCCCTGTAATTCAATTGCTTTCTCTCACATAGTAAATGGATCTTTGTTCACTACAGAGTTACAACAACCGAATAATATAATTGACCAGTGCCATTTCTGACACATGAACAATACAAGATTTGTTACGAATACCAGACCCTTAAACTGAAAGCGTTGAATAGGCGTCTTTATGTCCTTATAGGAATCATCAGTGTCAATCTATCTACTTTCAGTATTTCCGAACATGTATATGCATATGGGGTGAAATATAAAATCCACTGTTTCCCGCTTGGCGGCTACGAATACTTCATTTTAAACAATATTCATACTCCTTCCATTATACATGTCGGATAAAATTGCAGGTGGAGTATTGGTCCTAACATTAAGTCAACTTAATTGGTTATTGTTATTTTCCCCCAGATGTTCCTTAAATTTCAAATGCATATAGTGTCCCACTTAAATAAAGATATCTTTACTGAATTCTCTAAAAAAAAAATTGGGGGGTTATATCCTATCTGTCTCAACCATTAAAAAATATTTTGGATTTCTCTGTTGCTTTGGGTAAGTTTCAGTAGTACATGAACCAAACAAACAGAGCATGCACAAAATAAAATGGCAATATATGACAAAATAGTTAAACAGCCCAGGATTCATATGTGGGTCTATGCAAAAATGAGGACATATAGTACAGTAATATATTTATCATCCTACCATAATTTAACTAATCAAGAACATCCCAGAGTAACAATAACATCTAACATCAACATCACACAAAATCAATCAAGAATTACTGACATCCTACCAGAAATAATCCTATATGGGTTAACAATCCCAGAGACCGTATTTTATGAGGTCCTATACAAGGAACAGGTCTCCCACCAAAAGGATTCAAAATACACGAGTTAACCATTCTCATATACAAACAATAACACAGGTTCCTATTTCTAGGATAAAGACATCACCTGTGAACAATAGTTGACACACTAATAAACATTACTAGTGATTAAGACACCATGGGTTTAAAAAAACTTGTGTCTAAGCCCATACTTGTGAACACCAGCCACCAATTAGTTGTAAAGTCTCAACTTGAGAGGTAGACATGGGATCAATTTTTCTGGGCAACGCCCACACTCATGGCATGGGGTAAGGGTTCAAAATCCCGCGACGAGCGCCTACTTGTGGGGTGGTAAATATAATAAATCAGGATAAGGACAAGTTTCGCTAGGGGTATTCAGTATGAATGGGGTCTAAATCCCAAACCCGCCTTCTATAGGATTTAATATACTGGCTCGTAAAACCCCCAAGCATTGAACAAGACAGAAAAGGGTGCAAGTTCAACACTAACATAGAAGAAATGTTTCCCACAGAATGCTGAGAGATCCGGGAAGTTCTACCACAGACACCCCAGTACTAATCACTCTACCCAGAAGGTGTGTCTATGTGTAAGTGCCCCGCCCCACATTTAATCTCCCATATATATATATATATATATATATATATATATATATATATATATATATATATATATATATATATAAACAATGACAAGTATCCACTGTCATGCACATCCACCGTTTTACACAACAGAGGGACAACAACCAATGTTAGACGCAACAACTGGATTACATGACAGAGGAAAACAGCCACTGTTAGACAAAACAGTACAATGACTCACTGTATCACATAACAGTAACCATAACTGGACTATAACCATCAATTTTGGAACAACAGGTTTACAATGAAGTAACTTCAAGGCATGGTTAAACCAAACAAACAAACAACTGTATTGTGAAAACATTTGGTTCCTGGGCAAACCCTGTTGGCTACATTATGGTAACATATACATGAAAAAATTATCATATTTCATGCAATGCACACAAAGTATACACCCATAACAGAAGTCCCCAAAAATGGTTCACAACCAATACATGTGTCAAACACAAACAAAGTAAATAATCCATACAAAGAAATAGATAAAGAAAATCTATCTAATCTGTCTCTAGAAATATCCTATTGGTCTGATGATGACTCCCTCTCCTTCAATATCCACTAGAAAAAAAGTATGGCCGTAATCACACTCTCTATAATCCAGGGAAACAGATGCTTTGAATATATCCACCTATTCAGAAAATTGGGGATTGCACACACACACACACACACACAAACACACACACACACACACACACACGCACGCACACACACACACACACACACACACACACAGAGAGCTTCCACTTCTGGATCATATATCCAAAGCGAATAACATGTAGGAGTAATCCATATGAATCCAAAGTGGATATACTGTAATCTCCCAAGTCACAGCTGCTAAGTCTGGGCTAGGAGCATTCCAGAGTGGTATAACAGACAGGTATAAGTCTGAAGCGTTCTGGCGTGGCATAACAAACAGGAGTCCATGTGATTGATTCGATCAGGATCAGGCATAAACACTTTCAGTGTATCTTTGAATGAGGAGTGACATCACATTATCCATTAGAATTTCCTGACAGAACTATCTTGAATTGGGCATGAATTTTCCAGCTCTTTTCTGGGTTAAGATGTAGGTTATATCTTTCTTCAGCTGAATATACGACTTGATTGACCCGGAGTTGGTATAGTGCTTGAGTGTCCATGTCTGGGATATGATGGATGAGAAGATTCAAAGGAAGCTGGGAGTCCATAAAATCAGTTGGTAAATCCATAGTGGTAAATGATGGTGAACTCCAGACTATCCATGAGCCTCTGGTATATGACAGTTGAACGAGGAATCAGGCGGTGACTTTTAGAAGAGGGTATACGCTGAAAACCATCTAGGCCAGGCATGCCTCATGTCTTTGCAGACATTGAAATGATTAACACCATTTGTAAGTTCCCAGAGGTAGGGAATCCACTTCAGCATAGTCACAGTCCATTAATTATCCAGGCATTGACATTCAGGTTCAGGGTGTGTGGCAGTAACCAGCACTCTCTGTAGAATATTAGGGGTAGGCTGATAACCCAGTTTCCTGCCTCTAAATCCAAATAAGTTGACCATAATTCCAGTGCCAAGCATGGTGACTAGTGCCAATACTCCACCGCCATCTCTAGCGCTGTATAATGAAGAAGAACAGGGTCGATATAGATTAGTTATACAATCCAAACTTGGATAACAATGTATCATAATAAACTATACATATATATATGATGAATAACAGAAAAACTTATTAGTCTTTTACTAAACACTGTATGAACTCTCTAGTGGGTATTACCCAACATCTCAAAGTAAAAACACAAGAGCATGGTGTCATTTCCCACTCACTTGAGATAATATATAGATATATCATACCAAATGACAATCTTATAACAGCATTTATTACAGCATTAAGCAGTAACCATCATGGGCATAAAAGGTAAAATACTCATAAAAGAGAAATCATGGGAATCTTTTCCCATACACTTGAGATTATGTATATCATACAACATGAAAATCCCATAACATCATTTATGAAGAAGACTACAAGACAATCACACCTCTGTGTATTTACAACAATGTAAACAAAAGATTAACTCCTAAGTGCATGAAAAAGTCAAGCGAGAATATCTCTCTCTCTATCTAACAAACTATTAAAGTTGTACAGATAATAATATTTCTCCACCATAAGAGCAGAAATACAAAATATGCACTCAGGAAAAAAACACTTTATAACACAGAGACCAGTTGTGAAAAATAAGCATATAGGAATAAAGTAAGTTCACAAAATCATCTCAGAAGGGTGACTCATAGCAAGATTATATTGTAAGCTTTATGAAGGCTGACTGGACAAAATGGCGATGTCCAGGCTGCGTGACGTAAACCAACCTTTCAATGAAAGCGATTCTCATAATTTTCACACACACAACTTCAATCATGATATTAGTTGCATCAAAGCATTTATCCTTCCGGTTTCAAGATGGCGACGGACGGTCGTGTTGTTTTGTGTTCGTTAACTTTTTCGCGTAAGGGATGGATTTATTCATTTCTTGCGTGTAATTGGTGTGCCAGGATGTAAAACCAGGAGTTTCTACTCAAGATCTGCGCGGGTGCTACGGAGTTCGTGCATCGAGCGAAGCCATCCTTGAGTGAATTTTCAGCAGCGTGTGTGGTTCTCAATCAAAAGTCAGTGTTTACGTTTTTTCAACATGGCGGAACAACGTGTGTTTTCCGAACGATCAGCAGTCAACATACCGAAGCGGCGTGGTAGCCGCGCAGGGAAAAAGAAGCCAGGTAAGCGCAGTGGCTTGAGACGTTTTAGACTCAAGTGTCACCGTCTAGGACTCAGGAACATCCGTATTCTATATTGGAACTGTGCCAGTGTAAAACAACGGGGCTCTATTTTAGAAACCCTAGTTTACAGGAACGACATTGTAGCACTCCAGGAGACGAGACTGGGCGATCAGCTACTCCGAATTGCCGGCTTCAAATGTTTCTATAACAGACGACATCTGGGAACGGCGATTCTCGTTCGCGACAGCATGGTGGCGTCAGAGCTAGACATGTCCAGTTGGAACAGTGACGATATACAAATACAGGCGTTGAGAGTTCATTCCAGTACACCATTCGTGTTGGTTAATGTTTATGCCCGCAATGCGAGTGTGGACGCCCAGAAGTGGCAGTGCTTAAGTGGCATATTAGGCCACGAGAGAAATGTTATTTTCTGTGGTGACTTCAACGCTAAAGGCAGATCATGGGGAAACACTTCCTCCAATACACAAGGGGAGGAGCTCGAGACTGCACTGGAAACCATCGACCTGGTTTGTATCAACAGTGGCTGTGTCACCAGGACAGCAAGCCGTCCAGGCGATGAGGACAGTGCTATTGATCTGGCGCTAGTTTCACCTTCACTCACTACAGTGTGTAGATGGGGTGTCCTAGGACACCATGGCAGCGACCACCACCCATGCAGCATATTGGTGGAGAAAGGCAGAACCAGGCAGCACAAGCTAAAGGTAAAGACGTTCCAGTATGACAGTACAGGGCAAGATGTGGTGAGTAAAATAAGACGTGACAAGCGCAGAACGTTTCAGGGCAGGAAGAAAAGGAAAAAAAGCTGGGAGCAGCCACCGTGGTGGAGTTTCGAGGTGGAGAAGGCTTGGGTGGATAAGCGTAGTGCTGTAAGGAGATGGCAAAATGCCAAGAAGAACAGAGCTGGTCATCCTAGTCCCTGCTTGCACTTAGAAAGAGAGATGCACACAAAAGTAAGCTATTTCAAAAAACTGGTCACGGTGGTTAAAAGCGAAAAATGGGCAGAGGTGTGTCAAAGAGTAAGCACAGACAAGTCACTGAAATTGTTCTGGCGACTACATAAAAGCATGAGTGGTGTAGTCAAGAATAAGAGCATTTCTGACTTCCAAGGTGCTGACCTCATCTGGCAGAGGACTGACGAGGACAAGGGCAAAGCCCTCTTTGAACGCTACCTTGAGCAGAGCAACCAGACAGACATGGGAGGCCGGAATCTGGCCAAGGAGGTCACCTCAGACAGATGCAAGGCCCAGAACACTTCGGATGAAGACACAGTGACAGTGCAAGAAATCAAGGCTGTGCTTCGACGATCAAAAAACAGTGCTCCAGGTCCTGATGGCATAAGATACGACGACATAAATAGGTGTACCGACGATGAGCTAGAGAAACTAGCAGACATGTACAACAAACAGTATAGGGAGTGCTAGCATCAAGGAGGAATGGTTACACAGCTATCTGATTCCCTTGCCGAAGCCTGACAAAGACCACAAGAAAATTCAGGGATATCGAATTATAACCATGCAGAATACAATAGGCAAGCTGCTGGAGAAGGTAATTGCCAGGAAAATATCAAGCCAACTAGAGAGGCAAGGTGTTTTCCCACCTACCCTGGGTGGGTACCGTCCAAAAAGAGAAACCTGGACCAATGCAGCAGTCTTTGCCCATGATGTCTATGAAGGTTTCCACTCAGGCACTGAAACCGTTGCTGCAGCGATTGATCTTGAGGACGCATACAACAGAGTACCACTGGATTTTTTAATGTTTCAGCTTCTTGAACTAAACGTAAGTCCATTCCTTCTTAGTTGGATCGCTGCAGCTCTCTTCCAACGGAAAGTAGTTTTTAGATGTGGCAGTTGGACTTCGGAACCAACAACAATATATCCTGGCCTACCACAGGGATCACCATTATCTCCGGTACTGTTCAACGCCTACACAGTGAGAATCACCAGTGAGCAGATCACTGGACCTGGCAGGACATTGTCATATGCCGATGATGTTTTAGTGTATCGTCAGGGTAAGGATAGAGAGGAGGTTGCTGTGGAGCTACAAACCGAACTCAATCGCATAAGTACTTGGTGTGATGAAGCTGGGGCAATGGTCAACCCAACAAAGGCAACAGTGACTTGGTTCTCGTTGAATAATCATATTGTCAACAATCCAACACCAACTGTAATGCTGTGTTCAGAGACGGTGGAAAGAACGCAGGCAATGAATTACCTGGGGATACGGTTTGATCGAAGCCTTGCTTATAATGTGCACATAGACCAGGTGATAACAAAGGCCAAGCGGGGTTTGGCAGCGATGCGGGTGATGGCGGCAGCAAACTGTGAGCAGCGCCATCTATGTCTTCTGTACGAGGGGCTGGTCATGTCTGTTTTGGAGTATGCAATGGCAATCCTGACTGTCAACCATAAGCAGATAGAAAGGATGGAAAGGATACAGAATGAAGCTATGCGCATTATTCTTGGATGTACAAGAGATACAGCATGCAGGGCGATGCGCTACCTTCTTGATTTTAAAACCATTGAAGAGAGAATGCAAGTTTGCAGGGCACGCGCCTACCTCAGAATTAACGCAAACACACAGCATCCACTGCATAGTGAAATTAGGAAGGTGAAGGGCAGCAGGTTAAAAAGAGGACGGTCGTGGATGGGTCAAGCCGAGGACATTCTTCAACAGGTGTGTTCACTTGAGGACTTAGAACCTGGCGAGGAGTGGGTGCAAGTGCCAACAGACTTTTGCACATCCTTTTCAGTTTGCATCCAACTAGATAGAAAATGCAGACAAGAAAATCCGGCTGCTGTTGAGGCTGAAGTACAAGCGTTGATTTTCGAGAATTCGCTAGACAGTGACGCGGTCATCTACACAGATGGGTCGGTCATCCGACATGTGAGAAGCTCATGGGCCTTTACAGCTCGGGCCGGAGGGAGAATTGTGAAGGAGGACTCTGGTGCTTTCACTGAAACCACAAGTAGCCTGACCATGGAAGTCATGGCAGTAAGTAAAGCAATAACATGGCTCGAGACACAGACATTCACTAGGGCTTGTTTCCTTAGCGACTCAATGAACATGATCAAGAGGATAGAGGAGGGGTCGATCCGAAGAGAATGGTTGCTGCCTCTGAAGCGGTCTCGGCTGGCAAAGATTAGTTTCATCTTCGTGCCAGGGCATGCGGGAGTACAAGGAAATGAGCGGGCTGACAAGCTCGCAGGTGAGGCTACTGTTGAGGGCGGACGCGCCATGGACCAGGCTGACATTCTGAATGCTCTACGAGAAGTGAGACTTTTGCAAGAACCAAGTGATGACTGTGAATCTACAACAATGGCCAGACTGCGAGAGCAGCAAATTAAAAGAGGGGTGGCCAAACAAGAACACTACGCAGGAAGCCAAAGAAGATTGATAAACCAACACAGAACTGGCGTCGTTAGCCGCTACACGCTGCGGGATTTGCTGAGGAGGGGATCCGAGCACTTATGGACTGAATGGTCCGATGTGCAACGAGGATGATCTGTCGACTAACTAACTAACTAAGCATTTATCCTAATACATAACATGATATGTTTTATATAATATAATGCTCACCTAAAACGCAGAGAATAAGTGGCTATTAATTAACCCATTAACAATGGCTCACCCGCTAACATGAAGAAAACATGGCGATTGACGAGACTCGCTTTGTCTACCAAGTCTTTGTCTCGCTTAAGCGCCTGTGTTTCCGGGGCTCGGCCAATCAATGGTCTTAATTCAAACAACAGTTCGTTTTGTTAATTCTCCCGTCGGAATTTTAATAGCCTCTACTCTTCAGGTAGCGCGTCAGTAGATGTCAATTAGCGGTTTGGGGCCAAAAGGGTCGGGGCACCACAGGAGCGCCAAAACAAAAGCCCCCTAGGGATCCAACCCCCGGGGCCCCGCCCCGGGGCGCCATCCTCCCGGAGCGCACGCAGGGTCGCCTACAGGCGAATTAGAGGGTATCATCCGCAGACATACCAAGATGCGCACCGCGAAAAACAACTGTAAGTGGCTATTTCTACATTCCACAGAGCCCTGCAATCGTAGCTGTATGAGGGACTACTGAAAAGTCCATGCAGTGCTAATACGGAAGGGTTCATTTATTAAACCATGTCGGAAATGTGGGAAGGGGGTCAACAACCTCCTAGAACTATGTAAAGAATGTGGATATGACAAGGAGTATCACCGAATCTGGTACGAAGAGAATGTAAAGGACTATAATGCAGAGATTCGTCGAATTGCTAAGATTATAGTGGATTGAACTTTCAATTAGAGAGAGGTGAAGTCATCAGTGTACTTACACACCTACTTGTTAGAGACTGACGGATCTGTGTATTTAGCCATGCCTACGCTGAATCAATTGAAACAGCAAGCCCGCGAGTATGGCATGCCATACAGTGGGAGGAGGAAGGCTGTTCTTGAGGGGGAAATATCCAGAGCGCGCGAGATGGCTAGGGCCTCCCTGCTCGAGAAGAACCCCAATCTACATGGGGCACGTCTCGAAGCAGGGATTACCGCCGCTCTAAGATTCATACACGGCACCGCCGAGGACCAAGCCGCGATCAGGGCCGAGCGCCGACGCCGCACCGAGCGCCACGCCGCCCTCGAAGCCGAGTTCCTCGAACGCCGCACTCGAGAGAAGGAGGAGACTTTCTACAACAATACACCCGAATTCAAACTCGCCCGAGAGGTTGAGGGGAGCTTGAGAAAATATGAAGCCACCGTACCCAAAGACACTGAGTATGAAAACCCAGATCTATTTCTCTGCGCGATGAGACCCGCTGCCAAGAGTGTGATAGTAAAAGCACTGGAGGAGTATGGTAGTGTTAAAATGCAGCTATATCTCCATCTAAAATACTATCGCACCACCCAGAGGGTGAACAAATTACAGCAATCGCCACCCATGGAAGTAGGAACTATGAAGTACTGCATGAGGGGGATATTGATGAGGGCCTGGACCTCGCCGAAGCCAAGATATTCGCGGACAGTGAATGCTTCACCTCAGGGGGCTCAGATTGGGCCTATGATGAGTGTGTGCAGCTCGACCTCTACATAGTAAAATACCAACCATTCCGAGGCTCTAGCTACTTCGCGACTCCCAGCTTCATTCCACCACGTTGTGTTGTGAATGTGAAGAATGAAGACAACCGCTTCTTTGAATGGGCCATACTCTCAGCACTCTACCCAGTAGCGCACGGAGAGCACCCTGATAGGCTCAACAATTATAGCACCCACCTGGGAGAGCTAAACTTTGAAGGAATCCAATTCCCGGTGCAGCTGACCAGTATTGCTAAGTTTGAAAACCAGAATCCCACCATAGCCATCAGAGTCTTTGGGTGGAACAAAGGACCAACCATACTCCTAACCAACACACTCCAGCGCAACCAAATTAACCTCATGCTCCTGTGTAAGGATGAGAATAGGCACTATGTCTGGGTCAAGGATGTGGGGCGGCTTCTATATGGAAACAGTAAATACGAGGGTAAGAAGTATCCATGTCTCAACTGTCTCCATGTACACTCCTCTCAGGAAACCTTAGACCAACATGAGCCACTCTGTCAAGGCATCAACACAGCCTGTCAGGTGAATGTCATGCCTAAAGAGGGAAAGATAAATTTCAAGGCCCTCCAGAAACAGATGAGGGCGCCATACATCATATACGCAGACTTTGAGACGTTGAACGTTCCCGTACATGGCGCGGCAATGGATCCAAGCCAGAGCAACACGCGACAACTTGCCCAGCAGCCCCCCTGCGGCTTCGGCTACATCATTGTACGCTGCGACGGCCTCACCACAAACCCTGTCGTATATCGGGGGGAGGACGCTGCCGATGAATTCCTCAAACACTTGGCACGAGAGCAGGCCACCATCCACCACAAGTTACAGCGGTCGGCACTGATGGTGCTAAGGCAAAAAGACCGTGAAGACTTTGCCTCCGCCACCACCTGCCACATCTGTAAAGAGCCGCTGGAGGAGGACAAGGTGAGAGACCACTGCCATATTACTGGTGTATACCGGGGTGCAGCCCACAATGTCTGTAATCTAGCATGGCGCATAAACAGAGACAAGCTGAGGATACCTGTAGTCTTCCACGATCTAAGAGGATACGACTCCCACATCATCATGCAAGCGGCCGGCCGTCTGGACTGGGGAAAAAGAACAGTCTACAAGAAGAAGAAAGACGGCCAATGGCAAACCAAACAAGTAGACAACACAACAATCACCTGCATACCAAACACCATAGAGAAGTACGCCTCCTTCACCATCGGTCAGCTGCAATTCATTGACAGCCTACAGGTCATGAATAGCTCTCTAGACACCCTGGTAGGGAACCTCAGCGAGCTGACACACTGTGGCAAATCAATGGCCCTGACACGTAGAGGCAACGACATAATCTCAAGATGTGAGACGTGCAACACTGAGAAGCACACCCCCTGGGCTGTCTTAATGAGCAAGTTCAGGGCCACGCTAAGCCAGAGCCAGTCACATCTCCTTCTCCGTAAGGGTGTATACCCCTATGAATATATGGACAGCTTCGAGCGCTTTGCAGAGGACCGCCTACCACCCAAAGAGGCCTTCTACAGCAAGCTCACCCGAGAAGGAATCAGTGACTCTGACTATGCCCACGCCCAGAAAGTGTGGCAGGAGCTCGATTGCAAAACACTCGGAGGCTACCACGACCTATACCTGAAAACAGACGTCGGTCTGTTGGCTGATATGTTCGAGACATTCCGAGACACCTGTATGGAGGTATATCAGCTCGACCCAGCCCACTACATCAGTGCACCCGGCCTGGCATGGGACGCACTCCTAAAAAAGACGAAGGTGCAACTCGAGCTCCTAACCGACTTGGATATGCACCTCCTCTTTGAGAAGGGTCTCCGAGGGAGTGTGGCCATGGTCTCCAAGAGGTATGCTAAGGCCAACAACCCCAAGACTTCAGACTATGACCCCACAACACCAAATTCATGGATCATGTACCTAGATGCAAATAACCTGTATGGGTGGGCCATGATGGAATACCTCCCCACCGGGGGGTTCCAATGGGCCAATCCAACTCTCGAGGAGGTACTCAACACCCCCGACAACGCCCCAGAGAGATGGCTTGTTGAGGTTGATATGAAGTACCCAGCGCATCTACATGAAGCCCACAGCGACTATCCGCTAGCTCCAGAAACCATGACCATCCCAGAGGCCTGGTTGAGCAGCTATCAGCGCGAGCTTCAGAACAAACTGGGGGGTAAGTTCACGGAGCAAACAAAGCTGGTACCTCACCTCCACAACAAGGAGCGATACGTCGTCCACTACCGCAATCTCAAACTCTATCACAGCCTCGGTCTAGAGGTCACCCAGATCCACCGAGCCATCAAGTTCAGTCAGTCCCAATGGATGAAGCCCTACATAGAGATGAACACCTCTCTACGGGCCCAAGCCAAATCGGAATTTGAGAAGGACTTCTTCAAGCTGATGAACAATGCCGTCTTTGGGAAGAGTATGGAGAATGTTCGCAAGCGTATCAGAGTCAACCTTGTCAGAGGCATCGAGACTGACCGACTCCGAAAATTAATCGCCAGCCCCAACTACGAATCATGTAGAATCTTCGACGGTGGACTGGTGGCGGTGCACAGCATCAAGAACAAGGTCCAGCTGAATAAACCCGTATATTGTGGACAGGCCATCCTGGACCTGTCCAGGCACCTCATGTACGACTTCTGGTACAACCGGCTTAAACCCCAATACGGTAATAGACTCCAGCTCTGCTACACAGATACTGACTCCCTTCTACTTCAGGTGGAGACTGAGGATGTGTACGCGGACATGAAGGCTCACCCCGACTGATACGACTTCTCTGATTATCCACGTGACCACCCCAAGCATTCGACTGCGAATAAAAAGGTGGTCGGCAAATTCAAAGACGAGTGCAATGGTCGTTCGATAGCTGAGTTCGTCGGTCTCAGACCAAAGATGTACTCAATCCTAGAGGAGGCCACCAACATCAAGAAAGCCAAAGGAGTGGCTCGGACAGTTGTGAAGAAGGACCTCAGACACGAACACTACAAGGACAGTCTGTTCGGTCAGCGGGAATACAAGCACACACAGGTTGCCATACGAAGCAAGGGCCACCAGATAGGGGTTTATGAGATGAACAAAACATCTCTGAGCCCCATGGACACGAAAAAATGGAATGGCTACCTAGAATCCTGCTAGGGGGTAGCTGTGTGTCTGGAGGAGCAATGAGCAGCTCCTCGCGCACAAATCCACGAGCCGGCCCATCAACCAGATAGTAAAGAGTGGGCTGTCCCTCTTGCTGGGTGATATGACTAATCTTGTGCACGGTCAGCGACCATGTAGGATCAGTGGCCCGACGCTGGCTCCCTTGAAGCTCGCCTGCCGAATAGAGATACCTGACCTGCGAGTCGGCTGGAATCAAAGGTTCCTTACGTCCGATAGCGCGGCGGGCAGGCGCGGCTGGAGCGTGGGAGACGGTCGAATCCTTAATCGCCTCAGCCGGCTTCCTACCAGTCAAACGCGTCACCTCATTATTGATCGCAGCGACTACCTGGGGTAGAGCTCTCACCCATTCGACCGACCGTTCATCTGAGCCTCGGGCAGCGAGTAACAACTCCTGGGCATATTGGGCCCCGAACAGTCTCTCTGCCAGAGTGCGGTTGAACCGCTCGACAATGGCCTGCTGACGATGGTTCCCAGCCTGACCACGGCGTACCTGTGTCTTATGCTTAGCCACCAACTGACTGACGGCACCCATAAACTCCCGCACAGGGTCAATCTGCAAAAGATTAGGCCATCTGAGCGGCCCACGTTTATAGATCCGCCCAAGTGCTGATGCGACCGCGTCACTACTCTTATCTGTTAGCGGCTCAGCCTCCTTGTAGCGTGAGGCAACATCGACCACCGTCAAGGCATACCTATATGTCCTGGCCGTGCGGCCAGAACCAACGCGATCATGCGGAAGAAACAAAAGATCTGCTTGATGGACAGCATTCGGTGTGGACTCGGCGATGTGGGGTCGTGGAATATAGCGAGGCCGCGGCAGGTAGATTTGCCAGATAGCCTGCTTCTGAAGCCACTCCCTAGCCTCAGTCTCGCTGACCTTAGCCGCAGCAGCCAACTTCTTCACAGCTGAATGCCCTTTCCAATAACCTTGCGGGCTGTAGTAAACACGCTCCATTATTGTAAGACCATATCACATATCTCTATAACAACCATCCCAAGAGGGAGCCCAAGCCTGGGATGTCCTTGATTGGTGACTTGGGCCCAAAGAGGATTCCTTTTCCACTAACAATCTGACTCTTCCTTCCACCACACACAATGCAGGTACCACGCTTAACCGACCGTCCATTCTTCATCTTGCTAATCGTCCCACCCTTAGTGGGGGCTGTCTCTTACACTGAAAACAATACATATTGATATACTACAGATGTCTATATATTCAAAACGAGGGCGCGCCCATACCAAAGCGGCTCTTGGCAGACATCAGGGCCGAGACTATGCGAGCATCGCGACTCTCCCAGTTGGGGGCACCACCAGACGCTGCAATATTTTCAGCCGCCGCGGCTAGGACATCATCAGCAACATTGCGGTTAGCTGTATCACTGTGAGCCGCATAAGCAATGTCGTGAGCCTTGCAGGCGCGGTCGAGTGTGTTGGCCCCCTCATAGCCTTGGGCCATCCGCTTATCTAGTTTAGTGAAAGGGCCGCAGTAGCTATATTTCCCTGTATTCTGGAACGAACCCCCAGGAACATCCTCAGAGCTGACACCCTCAGGCAGCTTCATATGCAGCTCAGGCAAAGGCAACATATTCAGTGCTTTGTTGAGGAGCCCCATACCAACAATCTGGCTCTTCTTAGCACCGTAAACTTCACAGAGACCGCGCCTGGTTATTGGACGATTTTTCAGCACGACCTCCGACTCCTCCAGCGTAGGAGTCTGCTTCTTACAGCGCAGGCAATACATATTGAAGATATTGCAAATGTGTATATATTTAAAATGGAGATAATCAACTTCGACCTTGAGGACAAAGCCTGCCACCACCACCATTGGCTGCTGCCAGACACCATTCGTTGTGTTGTGTGCGGGCCATCGGGGTGCGGAAAAACAAACATGATGCTCAACCTACTACTGAAGCCGGGCTACCTAAACTATGACCGGCTGCACCTGTACTCGAAGTCTTTGGGGCAGGACAAGTACCAAATCCTCCAGGATTGGGCCGAGTCTGTCGGGGAGGTTGCGGGGCAAAATATTGCCTCCTGTCATAGCTCAGCCGAAGACATCATCCCCGTCGAGGACCTGAACCCTGAAGAGAGAGCTGTCATGGTCTTTGATGATGTCATGCTGGAGAAGCAGGGGCCGATCGAGAAGTACTTCTGCCAGGGCCGGCACGGCGGTGCCGACACATTCTACCTAACCCAGAGCTTCTTCAGAATTCCCAAGCAGGCCATCCGTGACAATGCCAATCTATTGGTGATCTTCAACCAAGACACGAAGAACATGCGTGCCATCCACGACTCCTATGTTGGTGGTGATATGCCCTTTGATGAATTCCGGGAGTTCTTCACAGAGTGCACTAGCAAACCTTACGGTTTCGCAGTAATCGACCTGAAAAGCAAGGCCCACGATGGCAAATACCGATGTGGGTTCGATCGGTTCTATATCCCGAAGTCTTCTATTTAGATATATATGTCATTGCGATAGCAACAACATGTGGGCCGATGTGACTAACCAAGCAAAGCGTAACGCCTTTGTGAAGGATTATCTAGCACGTCGGGACCGCCTGAAGCAGCGGTTTCTGGCGGAGAGTGTGGGGGAAGCAGATTTACAACAGGAGGCAGCCAAACTCTTCACACCAATTACTAAAACTGTAGTAGATAGGTCAGCACAACAAACAGGGGCAATAAGCCAAATCATCAAAGCTCAGACCGGTGAATTCGCTAAAATAGCAGACAAACAGACCGGTGAATTGGCTAGACGAACAAACAAACAAGCTAACGAGCTAGCTCAGGTCATTGTGGCATTGAACAGGGCCATTGAGGACAGAGCCAGAGCCCTGGAGGAGGCCAGAGCAGAGGAGGCCAGAGCAGAGGAGGCCATAGCCCCAGTGTCTGCTCCAGAAGCTTCTCCAGAAGCTATTATAATTGACATGGATCAGGACATAGATGAGGAAGTTCTTAACAAATACAGCTTCCCAAAGCCTAGTGCACTCATCAACACACCAGATGCAGACATTCAAAAGCTTATTGACAAGTCCGCAAAACTTAATTCACACACGCTCGGGGGGAGGAAGAAGAGGAAGGATATAACTCAGGAGGAACTGGGAGATTTAGATTATGAGATTGAGAACATACAGTTATTTAGGGACCGTCTTAAACTTATATTACATAAACGGCAAGGAGTTATCGCCCGTGGGCAAGGGCTGAAGCCCCGAGGAGACAAATTCGGCGCCCTAACTATTGATCCCGCAGCTCTGGCCGCGGGCCGGCTGCAAGCCTTTGATGGGGACTGTGGCGAAACGCCAGTGGCTCATGTCCTCATGCCTTCTATAAATTTGGGGAAATAGAGAGAAACAGCTTTCGGGGACCCTCAGTTCTCTTGTTCGCTCAATCCCCAGGGAAGATACTTTCACAACACGATCTTCTTAATAGAATTATTAGAAATATATCTTTCTTCGGGGAAAACCCGATAGGGTCCCCTACACCAAATGAGCACCAGTGCAAGTTCTAGTGCAAGTCATGGCCGTTTCAGCACATACCGTTTGGTAGTTGCAGCATGTCAAGTTGATTTAAAGATTAAGACAGAGGTGCAACCTACTCCTGATGCAGTTGGAAAGGTAATAATTGGGTTGTGGGTGGTCCAGCCAGACCTGGACCTATAAATGTATTTTGTCTCGACGGGGAAGCTGAATTGGCGAAAAGCCAATCATAAAATATGAAGAGTTGGTTGACCGTTGGCAAATCTAACTCGGCGTCTTGTTCTTGGCATAGCCGGGGAAGTGAATCTGAACAATATATCTCCCCAGAGGATTTCATTTGTTCTTGGCGGCAGATGAGCTGTTGCTATCTTTCTTTCTACGGCCTGAACTGGGCATACTGTCATCTTTCTGTAGAATATAATCATTGGATAGCTACGGTGTGCCGGAAGGAGGGAAGGGCTCCTTGGGGATGGGGTCCACCAATCTATGATCTATCTTCTTGAGCCGGAAGAGGCTATCCACAGTGCTATCTCTTTCGTCTTTTAGTCGATAGGATGATGTCGGGAAGATAATGGACTTCTCTATCTCACTGAGAGAACCTGAACTCATCTGAATCTATGGGTTATTTGAGGCAATGCCGGTACATTGCGGCGACAGCTCAGACAAGAGCAGCGGCCGGAAGGAGTAGTATTTTTGTTTCCGATTCTTGCTGGGAATGGGGAGCGACACTTCTTTACATACACATAATTACCCACACAACACCACAAGAGCTTTGTCGTGAGAAAGGCAGGGTTTGCAAGTGAGAGATAAGCCGGGAAATGAATGTGCCCAATAATAATAAAGGCTTGGTATGAGTGTGGAGAGTGAGTCCTGTAGGCAAAAAGTTCCTGGGGTGGTCAACCGGACATCTAAAAGCTGGAGGTCTACTCAAGCTCGGACGTGGCCAATCCAGGGGCTACCTGACAAGGCAGGCCCATTCACGAGGGCCTCTTATCTAATTGATACCGTAAGGTAAGGGTTTGACCAGGTTATTAACTGAGGCCCTATTGGTCCTCAGGATTGTGTGATACATGAGTCAGCCCAGTCGCTCAATATTGTTTGTCATCTCCAGGGTCCTCTTCTGTTGGACGGGACTAAATCGGACAGTATCCACAGGGCTTCTATGCTAAAGCCAAATACGTCTGATGAAGCCAGGTCAAGGTATTGGCCATACCACACATGGTGTGACTAACTCTGAGAGAGAGGCAAGGTTGGTCTTGGGCAAAATGACAATTTGCGGTAATGGCGCATCTCAAGTCCTTTCAGCGACATAGGCTCGAGAGCAGTTGGTTTCTTGGCTGGGCCTACGCATGATTATCCTGCATACCCATTTTGTACAGGACAGTGAAAGGCACCTATCCATTATACCTCCATGAACAATTCCCATTATTGGAAACCATAATTCATTTCCCAATCAGTGAAAACCTTGTGCCAATTTAACTCAATTGACTATGAATAGAGGTCCTCAAAAACCAGTGGCTTTGATTCTACAGAAGCCTGTTGTACGTACAACCAATTACCTGGAAGGAAGGAGATTCTTGCACACGCGGTGAGCTGTATGTGGACAGATCGGACAGTGTATGAAGCTGGGTCTGTGACGATAGCTACCTGAGGCTCTGTGCCTGAACTTTATCCTTGTTGTGTCTGTTTAGAACTATCTGTTTTAACTGCCTTGATGTTTTACTGTGCTGTTCTTTATTAATTTAATAAATCACGTTTTAGTTTACTCCAATGTTCACTGTGGTATATATATGGATCAGCCAGAAATACACTTTAGAGATTAGGTCCCGAGGTCGAAAGATAGAGTGACAGTGAGTCCGGGGAACGGCGGAGGGTTGGCAAGCAAAGACCTATCCCAGCCAGGGCTATAGATGAATATTGAAATATTGTTACATAGTTACTTGGGACCCTCCACGTAGCTTGTTACAGGGACACCCTAGTATTATCGGCTCCAGCCGATGAGACGTTGTACGATCTTTTAACCAAGCGGTTCGTCAAAACAAAGCAATACACCCCACAGGCTGTTGAGACATTTAGCCGGCTGGCCCAACTTGCCAAAATACCAGTCTATAGTAGAAAGGGAAAAAAATACGGGCTAATCCGTGGTAGTGGTGTGTTATACTACAACGAAACTAACACTCTGGTGGAGCGCCTAGCCTTGTTAGTGGCCTCAAAGGAGGCGGGGAATACGGGAGTTGACACAGAAATATCTGCGATATTGGATGAGCTTATGCGCAGTGGAGTGGTCTCTACGGAGCAGGCCATCAAGTTGAACAGAAGAATCTTCATTCATTAAACATGGAGCTTCAAGTGTTGAAGGACATCCGCGACCGGCTCGTCGCGATGGAGGTGCGACTCGCGCCGAAGGAGAATATGTCCCTGGTGGTAACGTCGGATAAAAGCGACTGGACAACCTACTACTCCCCAGCGCTGTACCTTGACCCCCAGAAGTCATACGAGCTGGCCTTGCTGAATCTAGAGACCTACAACTCCATCAGCAATGTTAACTCCACCAACAATACTTTCGTCTACCGTGTGGAGAAGAAGGAGTGGAAAACTATCACTATAGAAGAGGGGGCTTATGAGCTCGCCCAGATCAATAGAGAGATTCAAAGAAAGATGGAGGAGGCCAAGGATTGGAATGAGAAGGCCGAGGAGAAGTATTACATCGCCATAGGACCCAACCCTTCAACCCTTCGGGCTTTTGTAAAGATAACCAGCCCCGACTATGAGGTTGATATGGGTGCTTCAACTTTGCGAAAAATACTGGGGTTCGACCCACAAATACTGACTAAGGGCTATAAAGAAGGGGAGAAACCAATTGACATCTTCCATGTGAATAGCATTCTGGTCAATTGCAATGTGGTGAGTGGGTCTTACCTCGGTGGGGGATCCCACCCCACCATCTACTCATTCTTCCCCAACGTGTGCCCCGGCTATAAGATCTTAGAGTCTCCCAGAACTGCTGTCTACCTCCCTATCACCCAAGCTGGTAGTATACACAGCATACGCGTCTGGTTGACTGACCAAGCTGGTAGTATACACAGCATACGCGTCTGGTTGACTGACCAAGATGGTAGTATACACAGCATACGCGTCTGGTTGACTGACCAAGCTGGTAGTATACACAGCATACGCGTCTGGTTGACTGACCAAGCTGGTAGTATACACAGCATACGCGTCTGGTTGACTGACCAAGATGGTAGTATACACAGCATACGCGTCTGGTTGACTGACCAAGATGGTAGTATACACAGCATACGCGTCTGGTTGACTGACCAAGATGGTAGTATACACAGCATACGCGTCTGGTTGACTGACCAAGCTGGTAGTATACACAGCATACGCGTCTGGTTGACTGACCAAGATGGTAGTATACACAGCATACGCGTCTGGTTGACTGACCAAGATGGTAGTATACACAGCATACGCGTCTGGTTGACTGACCAAGATGGTAGTATACACAGCATACGCGTCTGGTTGACTGACCAAGATGGTAGTATACACAGCATACGCGTCTGGTTGACTGACCAAGCTGGTAGTATACACAGCATACGCGTCTGGTTGACTGACCAAGATGGTAGTATACACAGCATACGCGTCTGGTTGACTGACCAAGCTGGTAGTATACACAGCATACGCGTCTGGTTGACTGACCAAGATGGTAGTATACACAGCATACGCGTCTGGTTGACTGACCAAGCTGGTAGTATACACAGCATACGTGTCTGGTTGACTGACCAAGATGGTAGTATACACAGCATACGCGTCTGGTTGACTGACCAAGACGGTAGTATACACAGCATACGTGTCTGGTTGACTGACCAAGACGGTGCACAATTAAACTGTAGAGGTGAGCAAATAACTATAAGGCTACATATTGGCAGTGTGTAACCATGTATGTTTTCCCAAGACGTCGGAGACGGGTAGGTGGGGGGATGTTCGATTGGTTGGATTCGGCAGCTCGGGCGGTTGGAAGTCTGGTCTCTTCAGGTGCTAAGATGATACCCAGTGCCGTCAGTAAAGTTGCCAAATTTGTTGGCAGCCCCTTAGTTAGGATGTGGCCAAGACGACGGAGTCTGTGGCCTCCGCAGGCGCGGCTGCCAAGAAGCTGGTGGATGCGCTCAAGCCTTTGCTGCCCCAGCTGAAGAGGGAACTCACAGCTAAGAGCGCTGAGGTTTTAAAGCAGCTCGCTGTCCAGCCCACTGTCCAGCCCGATGTCCTGCCCAGTCTGGAGGCGTTGGACATCGCCAACCGGGGAGGAGGTTTCAAGACAATTAGAGATAAGTCTAGACGTTTATAATATCACCATGAATCAGCAACGCACTTCCATGCTTGAAATTTCCGAGCCCGTGCATGTTGATGAGGGTATTGAATCCTTTGAGTATCGGGAGTATGAGTCACAGAACCCAGCTGCCCTCAACCAGAATAACACCATCCAAATTGATATACACGCTCAGGATGCCTTCATACTCCCCTCCGAGAGCTATCTTCTAGTAGAAGGCCAGCTCAAGGCTGTTGGAGATGCTCCCTATGATGCGAATAGTCAGGCGGCTTTGGTTAACAATGCTGTTGCGTTCATGTTTGGCAAAATACGTTACCAACTCAATAACAACACCATCGATGATGTGTCATATCCGGGGCAGGCCACCACCATGGTGACCCTTCTGTCGTGTGGGGAGGACTTTTCTTGGGGTGAAGGCCTCAATATGTGTTGGTATAAAGACTCTGATGTGGGGGCTGCTGCGGCGGGGAATTCCGGTTGGGAAAGGCGGCGGCTTATCATGATGGGTAAACCTACAACGCCGGGCAACTTCAGTTTCTGTGTTCTACTCAAATATTTCTTTGGGTTTTGCAATGATTATGAGAAGGTGCTCTATGGTGTTAAGCAGTCCCTACTGTGAGATCGCCAGAGCGATGCTCATACCATCCATCGTACGGCGGCGGCGCCTGAGGGTAAAATCGAACTGTCCAAGATCGCCTGGATGATGCCTCATGTTATACCCTCTCTGAGCTATATGAGCTCGCTCGTGACCCTGATAGAGAATAAGGTTAGGGTGCCTGTGGCTTTCCGCGCCTTACAATGTGATAGCTTGGCGGTGCCGCAGTCCACATCCTTCACCTGGCAGTTGGGAGTTAAATCCCAAACAGAGAAACCTCGGTGGATCCTGGTGGCTTTTCAAACGGGTCGTGAAAACGACCAGACGAAGAACAGTGCCGTATTTGATCATGTGAAGGTGAAGAATATTCACGCCCTGATCAACAGCGCGCGCTATCCGCTAGTGGATATGAAAATCGACTTCGCAGAGTATAAAACCTCTCGGGCATACAAAGCTTTTGCCGACTTCAAGAAGGCGTTCTATGGTATTACAGCTCGGGAGTCATCCAACTTGGTGAGTCCTTTTGATTTCGTGGCGCTCTACCCCATACACGTTATTGATATGCGCGCCCAGTCTGAAGCCATTAAGAACGCTGTTCAGGCTATCACCCTCAAGGTGGTATTTGATGTTGCTGTGCCTGCAGACACCAAGGCTTTCGCTGTGGTCCTTGCAGATAAGTCTCTGTTCTTAGAATCTGACGGTAGGAAGTTTACTACAGTCTTGAATTAAACACTAGAGATATAGTGAAATAACTATGGCGCTGGTATCATATGGGCTGAGCCTCTCTCCGGGGCAGAAAGAGACGTTGGTCAAGGCGGCTAAAGACGGCACTGGTGCCACCCTACGCCTGGGTGTGGGGCAGCTGCACGGTGCTGATAAAGTCGGCCTGACCCAGCGTCAGATTAACCACATTAACATTAAGAAGAATGTGGTAGCGGGTTCTGGGGCTGAGCTGGCCTTCTCGAAGAGCCAGATCAAAAAGATGGTTAAGGTGGGTGGGTTTTTCCCCGCATTGGGGTCTGTGATCCCTCTCTTGGCTAAGGCGCTCCCCTGGCTGGGTGGTCTGGGGGGGGGGGGCTTGATGGGTGGAGCTGCTGGTGTGGCACAAGCAGTTGATCAGGCTCGTCATAACCGGGCGATGGAGGGTCGGGGTTTTGGGGATGACCTTCTGGGTAGGGTGATGCGTGAAGTGGGTGGTGTGTCTCGCAGTATTGAGCAAGTTGGCCGCGCGAGGAAGGGTCAGGGTTTCGGGGAGGATGTTATGAAGTTGGCGCTGGGCGGGCGGCCTAAGCTGGGGGGTTTAGGAGAGGATATTTTGAAGTTGGTGTTGGCCAACCAACCAGGTCTTAGGGACATGCTTGGGGTGGGGGGTAAGGGTGTGTACCTGGCTAGAGGCGGTAAGGGGATGAAAAAAAAGAAGCATTAAGCAACTTTGATATTGAGAAGGCGGCTAAGGATATACCCCATTTCCGCGGTGTGTTTATGCGCGATGGTCTTCCCGCAGCTCTACACAATCCGGAATGTGGGATTGTCAATCTAGACTCATCAGAGGGTGAGGGGACCCACTGGGTGGCTTATTACAGGGCGGGGCCTATGGCGGTTTACTTCGATAGTTTCGGGCTTGATCCGCCCCAGGAGATCCTGGATTATCTAGTGTGCCCCGTGCGCACCCAGACTTTTCAGTTGCAGAGGGCAGACGATGTGATCTGTGGTCATTTATGTCTTCATGTGCTTCGTGGGCTGGCGGGCGGGCAGCAATTTGAAGACATAATACTGCGTATGGTATAGACCATGTCTGTTGGAAAGTGCAACGGAGGGGCCGTTGTCCAGCTTAGTCGAGCTGGGCTCGCGAGCAAGTATGGGGACACTATGCAAGGTACACTATCCATGGGTGGGTTTCGCCTCACTAATGTGGGGGAACCTTCGGGGCCTAGTGATGCTGCTACACGTGGTTTTACGGAGCGACTCTCTAAACGGGGAACGACGACAGAGGAACTCAATATGAGTACCCATAGAATCACCAATGTAGCTGAACCGGTTGGGGAGCAAGATGCGGCCACTAAAAAATATGCTGATGTGCAACATAGGGCTGCGCTGTTAAATGCCCAGTCTTTGGGTAAGACCTTCTGGAATGCTACAAAACTATATATAGAAGACCGATTCGGCGGTGATTGGGCGTTGTGGTTTGAGGTAAAAAATCCCTATATTGAGTGGTCAGGTACTAAAACCAGACACCTTAAAATTATGGGAGTACTACCATGTATACTTCGCATTCTTGATGGGGTATCTATTGGCTATGAGGCAGGTCGGTTATACCTTAAAGGTGACGATGACATTAACACCCTTAGTTTGGTGGTGAACAGCCAGCCCAGGCCTGCATACATCGATCGTCCTATCCCAGGGACCAAACTATATATCAAGCTCCTTCTTACAGATGGGCCTTTTACAAATTGGGGGGACATTATGCCAGGCCTTCAAGTAAAATCTCTGGCTCGCGAGGCGGTGGGTTGGGTTATTATTACTTTCGGTGGAAAAGTGGAAGTTACTGATGATCGAATTGCAGTAAACATACTTAAGGATGCTGGGGTTGTTGATACCATCAATGTGAGAGAAGTTAAGGTTTCACCGTGGATTCATCTTATAAAACTTTTGTATACCATCAACCCTGTCACTGAGGAGGAATCAAAACGTATAACTACGAATTGAATATATGGGTGCACTACTATACGATGGTGCCCGACCAGGCCTTTCGTCTTCAAGAGATCACTAGACAGCAGAAGAGCTTGGAGGCTGAGCATGAAAAACGGTCTCTGTTGTATATGAAGTACCATCGGGTTGTGAATGTCTTGGATGGGATTGATACAGCACTGCTTACGGTGAGTGTGGGGCTTCTGTCAACTGCCATTGCAGTCCCCGTCGTCTTCGGCCTAGAGATAGGTGCTCTCGTATGTGGGCTATTGGGGGCGGCCGGCAAGTTGGTGACCCACAGATGTGCACTTAAAGCCAAGAAGCATGACGAAATCAGGATTTTGGTTGAATCGAAACTTTCAACAATCTCCGATCTTGTCTCGGCGGCCTTGCAGGACCAGGAAATTTCTGATGTGGAATTTAAAATAATTCTGAATGAATCAGTGAAATTTCGGCAACAGCAGGCTGAAATTCGACGCAAAGTTTCTGCCGACTTGCACCAGAAAAAAGAGCTTACTGACTTCACCCCACCAGCCAGAAGCCCGCCTGCTAGATAGCCCGCTAGATTGCGCGCTCTTTTTTCATAGTCTCTTTCACCTCGATGAATTTCTCCAAGGGATCGTCTTCTGGCAAATCTCTTGTCAGAGCCACATAGTGCTCAGCTAATTTACTATCACAAGTGTGGCACATATCGAACGGTTGCTGTACTACTGTATTACAGATAGTGCACCCAAACACATTCCTACCCTTTTTAAGTAGTTGGAGGTGTTTGTAGCAGAACTCGCCGCGGCACCTGCGATCGCACCGGATCGAGGCCCCTTCTTGCACAAGCCACCTACAATTCTTCATTTTAAGTTTTAGTCGCTAGTCTCTAATTCTGAACTCCGCTCGAGTATCTGGGCCGCGCAATTTTCTTAGCGAGAGAAAATTGTCCCGCTCGCGCGGCTCATAAAACCGACAAAACCGACATCACAGCACTCTGGGACATTGCCTTATGTGCTCCGTATAGACCAGTTGAGTCAAGAACAGACATCACAGCTCTCTGGGACATTGCCTTATGTGCTCCGTATAGACCAGTTGAGTCAAGAACAGACATCACAGCACGCTGGGACATTGCCTTATGTGCTCCGTATAGACCAGTTGAGTCAAGAACCGACATCACAGCACTCTGAAACATTGCCTTATGTGCTCCGTATAGACCAGTTGAGTCAAGAACAGACATCACAGCACTCTGGGACATTGCCTTATGTGCTCCGTATAGACCAGTTGAGTCAAGAACCGACATTACAGCACTCTGGGACATTGCCTTATGTGCTCCGTATAGACCAGTTGAGTCAAGAACAGACATCACAGCACTCTGGGACATTGCCTTATGTGCTCTGTATAGACCAGTTGAGTCACGAACAGACATCACAGCACACTGGGACATTGCCTTATGTGCTCCGTATAGACCAGTTGAGTCAAGAACCGACATCACAGCATTCTGGGACATTGCCTTATGTGCTCTGTATAGACCAGTTGAGTCACGAACAGACATCACAGCACACTGGGACATTGCCTTATGTGCTCCGTATAGACCAGTTGAGTCAAGAACCGACATCACAGCATTCTGGGACATTGCCTTATGTGCTCCGTATAGACCAGTTGAGTCAAGAACCGACATCACAGCACTCTGGGACATTGCCTTATGTGCTCCGTATAGACCAGTTGAGTCAAGAACCGACATTACAGCACTCTGGGACATTGCCTTAAGTGCTCCGTATAAACCAGTTGAGTCAAGAACCGACATTACAGCACTCTGGGACATTGCCTTATGTGCTCTGTATAGACCAGTTGAGTCACGAACAGACATCACAGCACTCTGGGACATTGCCTTATGTGCTCCGTATAGACCAGTTGAGTCAAGAACCGACATTACAGCACTCTGGGACATTGCCTTATGTGCTCCGTATAGACCAGTTGAGTCAAGAACCGACATCACAGCACTCTGGGATATTGCCTTATGTGCTCCGTATAGACCTGTTGAGTCAAGAACCGACATTACAGCACTCTGGGACATTGCCTTATGTGCTCCGTATAGACCAGTTGAGTCAAGAACAGACATCACAGCACTCTGGGACATTGCCTTATGTGCTCCGTATAGACCAGTTGAGTCAAGAACCGACATTACAGCACTCTGGGACATTGCCTTATGTGCTCCGTATAGACCAGTTGAGTCAAGAACAGGCATCACAGCACTCTGGGACATTGCCTTATGTGCTCCGTATAGACCAGTTGAGTCACGAACAGACATCACAGCACTCTGGGACATTGCCTTATGTGCTCCGTATAGACCAGTTGAGTCAAGAACCGACATCACAGCACTCTGGTACATTGCCTTATGTGCTCCGTATAGACCAGTTGAGTCAAGAACTGACATTACAGAACTCTGGGACATTGCCTTATGTGCTCCGTATAGACCAGTTGAGTCAAGAACAGACATCACAGCACTCTGGAACATTGCCTTATGTGCTCCGTATAGACCAGTTGAGTCAAGAACCGACATTACAGCACTCTGGGACATTGCCTTATGTGCTCCGTATAGACCAGTTGAGTCACGAACAGACATCACAGCACTCTGGGACATTGCCTTATGTGCTCCGTATAGACCAGTTGAGTCAAGAACCGACATTACAGCACTCTGGGACATTGCCTTATGTGCTCCCCGTATAGACCAGTTGAGTCAAGAACCGACATCACAGCACTCTGGGACATTGCCTTGTGTGCTCCATATAGACAGTTGAGTCAAGAACCGACATTACAGCACTCTGGGACATTGCCTTATGTGCTCCGTATAGACCAGTTGAGTCAAGAACAGATATTACAGCACTCTGGGACATTGCCTTATGTGCTCCGTATAGACCAGTTGAGTCAAGAACCGACATCACAACACTCTGGGACATTGCTTTATGTGCTCCGTATAAACCAGTTGAGTCAAGAACCGACATTACAGCACTCTGGGACATTGCCTTATGTGCTCCGTATAGACCAGTTGAGTCACGAACAGATATCACAACACTCTGGGACATTGCCTTATGTGCTCCGTATAGACCAGTTGGAACTTAACGGGAGATATGGTTGGTATCATGGCAGCCACCTTTACTTCCCATGGTATTTCCTGGTATCCATTTTAGGCTAGGTTGATCTGGGAGCAAAGTTTAATTGTTTAAAATCAACCTCAACAGGGATTTGAAAACGTGACCACCAAGATAGCAGGCAAGCTTGCTAGCCACTGTGCCACCGAGCTCCCGTGTAAGATATTACTATGGCAGGAATTGTTCTTTGTCTGAACAGGTAGTACTGTATCTATTTTCTCCTGTTATAAATTTAGAACGATTGTTTTCACAGTAATTTAATGTTTTACACTGGGATTTTAATTGTTATAAATTTGCCTTATTTGTTTTGTATCGTTTATTAAATTTTAGATAATTAAAAGCATAACTGAAACATTTACTGAAAAGTTCCTATAGTTTCATTATAATCTTGTTTTCATAGGTTAGAGCATCCAAAAGTTCCCAAGTTCTGTTTGCAAACTAATTCACTACATAACAAAGTGATTGTAATTTCATGCTGCCACAGATTCACTGGCACTATGCAGTCTTTACAGACGATAGTTTGTTACATTGTGCTTCCAAAAAGGCATAAACTCTACATTCAATAAAGCCTGCACTGAATTGTAGAGACCATGTGTTGTCCATGCAACATCATCTCTCTCTTGGCATGCCGAGTTTACTCCAGTAGAAACATATTCCCAATACACCAGGAACAACACAAGCTGTAGAAGCTGCCAGATCAGCACAGCAATGCTCTAAATGCCCGCCAGTCGGAGCTTTGATCCTGGACCAGTTGCTGACCAAGGCTATATTAAGTTCATTGGCTTCTTCTGCATGCCTCTTATGAGGGAAGTGCACCACACCTAAATATGCACAGCAGAGATCAGTGGATCCAACTTCAGGATGCATGTGTTCAAGGTTTACTTCCTCCAGGCAATTTCCATCCAATGTAGAAGGTTCTTCCCCTGGATAGATTTTCTTTCCTAACAACTTTATCACAGCAGTTGCCTTATGACCTGGTCTTTACGACTTCCAACTGCCATGGGATTTTTAATGTGCAAAACTTGCAAATAGAACATCCTGCTTTACTCCTTATCCGAGAAGGGTAGATATCCGATCCCACTATCCAAGAGATCTAGGGAGATGTGTTACATCGCTAGACAGCAATGGGATCATCGTTAAATTATGTACAGAGTTATGAATAGATATGCTCCTTTGAAATATACTTCTGCCGAACAATCTGTATGTTTTAACTGGACTCAAATACGTTTCTTCAGCAAATATTGCTGTAAGAAAATGTTCACGTACATACAGAAGTTTGAAGAAAACTGGTATTTCTACAGTAATCAACAGAATTTGGAATGTCAACAGCGCTACTAGTAATGCATCTGGAACATTTAAGCCTTTGTAAGTTCCAAGCAACACTTTGTGGTATGCTTTTTCCATATGAATCCTTATCATCCTGTAATGTTTTTTGTTTGGTACTTTTTACATTTGGTCAGGGCCTACTACATAAATCTGCCAGTGGGCATCTCTACTGTGCATTTTGCTGCTTTGAAAGTAATAGACTAATTATTGTTCATAGTTGTCATTTATCTCCTTGGGCATCTGTTGGAAAACCTTCAGAGCTGAAAGTATTCAGGTAATGTAAATTATGCCAGAATACAACAGCAGTCAGCCATCACTTTGCATCATCATCAGCATGTACCTTGCCAAGAGGCTCAGGCATTCATGTCTCTCCACAGAACTCAGTCCTTGGTGTTCTGGATCAACTCAATGGATGGATGTTGTTCCTCCATGTCACCATCTTACGCCAGCTTCCTGGCCTAGAGGTTAGCGACTTTTCTCCATAATCTTGTATACTCTTGCAGGCAACGTGACGACGGTGAGAATCAGCAGTGGTTCGAATCGCATCGGTAACCTACGGGGTATGTGAGCCGGCCGCTCAGAAAGCTGTGGCAATCTACTGATTGTAATCTTGCCAAGAAATCAACAATCAGCTGAAAGATGCTGATGTTGACAGCGATGTCCTGTAAAGGATATGCAAAACATTTTTTTTTAATTCACCATCTTACTCCATCCAAAATCATTGCTTGTGGTCAGCTTCTACCTCTTCAATCATTGATCGTTTGATCTTTCCGGCCATCACGATGTTCTCCAGTGTCTCTTTTCTTGACCAAAGAACATTGTTTGTCACTTTCTTATAATTGTGTTTAACGTTCTACTTTCACTAGCCTGTTCCGATCACTGTCAGTCATTCTGGCAGTCCAAGGTGTTTGCAACATTTGTCTTGGAAACCACATTTATGTTGCCATAAAGCTCTTCTTAGTTTATTTATTCATATTCCAAGATTCATTGCCATACTGCAGAACATGTTACATATAACATTTAAATGCTCTCTTTCTTACATTAATTGAAAATGACTTATTATATAAGATACCTCCCGTGTTTTGCCGGGGCCCATAAGGGAAGCAAAGAATAGCAACACTGTAGTCTACCACGCATGTCGTAAGAGGCGACTAAGGAGGCTTGATGGTTTCGTCGCCTTGCTATTGAGTGAGTGCGTGGCGCGACACTGTGAGCTGTGAGTTTCATGTGAAATGCTTTTGAATCTGCCTGAGGTTTTTTGGAACGTGACTGCATGTTCGGAGTGATGGCAGGTGGCTATGTCCCAGAGTTGACCAGTTTCTGCCTTATGCAGAAATGCGTGGCTGCTGGGCTTCTGGTTGACTGCCACTGCCGTCGGGGATGAACTGTATTTTCGTGGACTGTGTGGGTGAACATCTAGGAAACATCCAGATAGGAAAATGACTGCGATTCCATCAGAGATGAATTAGGTGTTTCGTGGGGGACTGGTGTTTTGACATTCTGGCGGCGGCATTATGCACAGTGTATCTGTGCGGGCTGTTGTTTGTCGAGGCTCCTGTCTTTTCCACTTTTCACATTGGGCAGTGGGGAGCGTTTTGTGTGATATTCACTGGCACAGGAACGGAACATAATGGGGACGACCCGTTGCTGTGAAGTTGGAACTGCGACTAACTAACTAACTAACTAACTATATAAGATACTCTTCACTTTCTGAAATGCAGCTTTAGCTTGCTCTATTACGCTCTTAATATATGTCATGCATCTTTCATCTGATGTTATGATTGCTACCAAATATTTGAATTCATTGACTTCGTATGCCAAACTAAATTACATTTTATGGCAATACTTTTAACAAAGCAGGTATATTTAATTTGGTTCCTAATATATAATTTTAAAATATGTGGTTAAAAGGCAGCCAATATTATTAGGCAGCCTTGAACTAGAAGTATCTATTGACCCTTAAGTGAAACAGTTTTGTATGAAACTTCTTATTACTGTTACTTATTTTTGTGAGCAACGTGTCCTGATTTTCATAATGGAAAAATAAGTGGCAAACAAAAGAGACATTAAAAAAAAACACATTAATAATAATGTTACACATGCATTTCTGAATGCACAGAACCAATTTAATAAAAACTGTAAAAAGTAGAGTGCGTGTATTTATACTTTATTTACCTTCAAAATAAACCCCAAAATATACAGCTTCAAGACGTGTGGTATTGAAACAATGACAATTAAAAGACTGCAGTTCAAATTATTACACATCTGTACATTTCTGACAAACTACAGCAACATATATATTCTGAATTCTGTTTCACAAACAGGCAGAACACAAATTAAAGAAAAAGAACTATAATCTAAAATCTATCAAATCACTTAATTATCACTCATGTGTTGCCAATTACTATATGTCTTATTTTAGTTTCCTCCAAAGGTTTTCTTTATCATTGGTGAGTCTGCTTTAACACATATTGTATATGAACAAGTAATAGTACTGACAAATAGCACAGGAAGTCAACGATGTCATGATGGCTTCTAGAGGCTGAGAGTTTGTACTCTTTCTGCCCAAGCGACTGTGACTTTAACTTAGCTGTCTGGCTAGGAAGACATTTAAGTAATGCATACATAGGATGAGACGAGTTCAAGTAGCAACTGGACAGAAGGAACTAGAGATACAACTAGGACAGAATGATTTATTGTTATAACTGGGAAATAGTTAAAGTAACAAATGGTAGGAAATAGTTAAAGTAAAACTTGTATAAACAGTGTAAAAGAAACTTAACTTAGCTGACTGGCTAGGAAAACATTTAAGTAATACACAAGTAGGATGAAACGAGGTCAAGCAGCAACTGGACAGAAGGAACTAGAGATACGAGGATATAATGAGTTACTATTATAACTGGGATATAGTTAAAGTAACAACTGGTATCACCTGGGTTGAGTAACAACTGGGATAATGTAACTAACTCAAATAGAGGAAGTTTTAGAAGCAAACTGAGCATACAAGAGGCTGGCCATAAGTCTGTATTCAGACTATGAAGGAAATGTCATAGAGAACTGAAGTTTTGTATACTCTTTATTCCATATGAATATAACCACTTGAAACATGTCTGCAATATCTGCATGAAATTGAAAAGATTGGAAATAGAAGACACTATTGTTCAGGCTAAACCAGTGATCACATGCCGTATAACTTCTTCATCACTTTCAAAATGATTTCCTTTGAGCTGGGAATATAAAAGTCTGATGGAGCCAAATCCAGACAATACGGTGGTTTTGGAAGAATGATAATTAAAATCTTTGGCTGCTGGTTGCAACAGCTGTGCTTTGTGAGTGGGCATGTTGACTTGAAGCAAAGGAAAATTTTGAATGTTTGCTATCCTGAATGTTTTCTGGTCACAACTTTTTTTTTTTTTTCACATTGGTCATTAGATCTGCATTGTACTGTCCGTTAATCATGTTGACCAACATGGCAGATAATCCCAAACTAAAGTTAGCACCACTTTCCTGCAGGTTTGTGCGCTCTCAGCTTGACAGATGTTGGGAAGCCAACGATTTCTCATTCTTCTTTTTCTTCTTCTGCCCTTTAACAACCACTGGAGCATATGGCTTCAAACAACACATTCCAAGCCGTTGGGTTTTCAATTCATGCTGCAAATTTTGGATTGGGGGTCCAAATTGTGACACAAAGTCTGATATGAGTCACCTGGATCATCAAAATGTTTTCTAGATGGAACATTTTTAGTATCTGTTGACAGTAATTTACCTTTGTTTGTTTCTGGTCACATGTCAACTTGCGTGCAACCCAGTGGGCACACTTTCCTTAGATGTGGTATATTGGGTAAAATTATGTTAAAATGCTTTTTTGCTCAGTTTTACTCCACTAGCTATTTTTACAATTGTAATTTTTATAAAATCTTTGATCCTGCTCAATGATTCTCTTCATTCTTGTTGCATTTCTGTCATCCCAAATTTTGACAGATCAGCAATATTTGAGTGGCCACTCGTAAACTGTCTCCACAAGTTTGTTTTTTTTTAAACACAGCACACGAAAGGTATGAATCATGCAACACTGATTCTATCTATCTGTTAATTTCTGTAGTGTTTTTCTCTGTAACATCAGGAATTTTATCACAGCCCTAGTCTCTGACTTTTCCACTGTTCTGACAAATCGTTGGAGCAGCAGACCGGTTAATAGAACATGTTGCACCTTTCACAACAGTGGGAGAATTCACTCAAGAAACAAATGCAGGTTCACAGGTTCAATGCAAACATAAGAAGCCCTGATTGTGCCCAGTTTCCATGGTTGAATTTCTAGCCAATAGACTTCTGTCTTTTCACGAAAACTAGGCCTTAACAAAACATGAACTGTCGAAGACATGAACTTACACACAACAAAATTTATGATGACGATAAGAACTTACAAAAATCTTATGCTGAAGAGATTAATTTACAAAATATGAACTGCCGAAGACATGAACTTTACTACAGACACAAATACTGCTAATGACAATATGAGGGATACTTCTGTATGACTTGAAGGATATATTTGTATTATATGAGGGATACTTCTCTATGTGGTTAGGAAGACATGAAATCACAAGTGACCATCTTTGTGAGGGCAATTGGGCCAGTTTGTAAGAGTAAGTGGTAATTTGTGCGAGGGTGTCGATAAGTTGTAATAGCAAGAGGAAATTTTGTTAGCGCAAATGTGGAAGCTGTTAAAACCAGTGGGTAAGTTGATTGGGCAAGTCGACAATATGAGAGAGTCAGTGGACAAGTTTTTAGGGAAAAGGGACATTTGTTACTTTAAATGTGTGAGTTGATGGGGCAGGTCGACAAACTGTAATAGCAAGTGGACAAATTGTTAGAGCTAGCGGGCAAGTTTGTAAGAACAAGAGGGGAAGTTTGAAGTCGAGTGGATAAGTTGTTAGGGCAATTCGATAAGTTGTGAGAGCAAGTGGATAATTGTGAGAACCAGCCGGCAAGTTGACAATGGAAGTGGGGAAGTTGTTATGGTAAGTGTGTCGGTTGATACGGCAAGTTGACACTATACGAGTGCTAGTGGCCAAGTTGTTGCAGCAAATAGGGGAATTGTTAGGGCAAGTGGGGACGTTGATAGGTCAATTCGACAAGTTGTGAGAGGATGTGGAGAAGTTGTTTGGTCCAGTGGGCAAGTTGGTAGGGCAAGTTGACAAGGTGTGCGAGTTAGTGGAGGAGTTGTTATGTTAAGTGTGCAAGTTGCTAGGACAAGTCGACAAGATGTGGGAACTAGTGGCCAAGTTGTTAGGGCAAATAGTGGAGATGTTAGGGCAAGTGGGGAGTTGCTCTGTCAATTCTACAAGTTGTGAGAGCATGTAGGGAAGTTGTTAGGTCCAGTGGGCAAGTAGCTAGGGTAAGTCGACAAATTATGAGAATTAGTGGGGAAGATGTTATGTTAAGTGTGCAAGCTGATAGGGCAAATCGACAAGATGCGGGAGCTAGTGGACAAGTTGTTATGGCAAATGGGGGAGTTGTTAGGGTGAGTGGAGAAGTTGTAAACCTAAGTAGATAAGTTGTCAGGGCAATTCGACTAGTTGTGCGAGCCAGTGGACACATTTATAAGGGGTAGTTGACAAACTGACATTGGAAGTGGGGAAGTTATTATGGTAAGTGTGTCAATTGATAGGGCAAGACGACAAGATATGAGAGCAAGTAGACAAGTTGTTAGGACAAATGGGGGAGTTGTTAAGGTAAGTGGGGAAGTTGATATGTCGTCTATTCGACAAGTTGTGAGAGGATGTGGGGAAGTTGATAGGGCAAGTTGACATGTGTTGGTGTATTTGTTTGTGTAAGTCTGTTGTGTCAGCTTTCATTGGTTGTGTCAGTTTTCGTTGGCTGTTTCATTTTGTCATTGTGACATTTTTTTTTTAAAATCAGGGAGTGCGTCATTTTCGGTTGTTGTCGATTTCTTTTTGTGTTACATTTTTACTTTGACATTTACATTTGGGTGTCTTTTTTTTTTCTTTGCTTGTGTCATAAGTTGTCACTGGTCGTGGGAGTTGTCGGTGTTCATTGATTGGTTATGTCGCTTCTTTGATAGTCTCAATGTTTGTCATTTTCAGTGGTTGTGTCTTATTCGGTTGTCGTTTGTTTCCTTTTGTGTGTTACATTTTGACCTTTACAGTTGGCTGTCTTGTTGTCTTTGGTTGTATCAGTTTGTCGTTGTGTCAGGTTTTAAGTTTTTATGTTGGCCGTTTTTATTGGTTGTTTTAGTTTACTTGTTTGGGTCATTTTCAGTTGTTATATGATACATTTTAACGTTAACATTTGTATCTTTTGGTTTCTTTGGTTGTGTAATTTTGTCGTTGTGTCAGTTTGTCGTTGTGTCATTTTTCAGTGGGTGTGTCATTATTTGTCATTGTTTGTGTCATTTTGTCGTGTCATTTTATTTTTGAGTAGTTGCCGATTTCTTTGTATGTGTTACATTTTGAACGTGTTGCTTTTCTTAAGGTGCATTGTTCAGTGTTTGTGTCAGTTTTCTCACTGATTATGTCAGCAAGTTTAATTGTTTTCACAATATTTGTCTGTTAGTATGGCAAATCTGTCCCAATCTGCTCGTTTGTAATTCCAGCGGGGCAAAGGCTTTTGTTCCTGTGGAACATACTCCATATTCATTACAAGCTTGATTGGTCTGTGGTCACTACCTGCTAATTGGTCAAGCACATGGCGATCGATTTTGTGGAGGATGTCTCCTGTGCAGAAAGCTAAGTCTGGAGTAGAAGTGGTAATCCATCTTCTGGAGTAGAAGCTCGGTGTGTCATCCGCTTTGTTGAGTAGATGGAGAATTGAGTCTATTTCCCAATCCTCCACTTCATCTCCTCTTTAGTCAGTATCTGGTTATCCCCATCTTTCTGAACGGCTATTAAAGTCTCCGACAATAATGCAATTTGTGTCAGTTATTTTCATGTTTGAGAGTGTAAGATCCTTATCTGCAGCGCTATACAGATTGTAAATTCTTATTTTCATGTCCTTTATCATTATATCAACACCTATATTTCCGTTTGGTTGTCAGAGATCACAGATACTTCGCTGCAAGGTATTGTATTTCGTGTAAGTATTAGAACTCCTTCTTTGTGTCCTTGGCGGTCGAAACGTGTGGCCTGATATCCTCTGACTGAGAATTTGCGATTGGCGTTGAGGTGTGTTTCTTGAATGCATGCCACAATTGTTCTATCTTTATGAAGACGCTGTGTAAGGGAGATTTTCTTGTTATAAACTCCTTCGGCTTTCCACTGTATTATGTTGAGTGTCCGGGGTGTTTGGTCAATAGCTCTTAACCTACTCCTCTGTGCCTTGACTCCACAGCACAGGCGAAGGTGACCACCAGTAGTCATGGGTGGACCCCCTCGAGGCAGGGGGCCCGGCACTGTCACCGCCTGATGGGACTTCGCGGGATTAGCACCATAACGATTAATTTTGATTTGTGACTTCATGAATTAAGTTACGTTGCGCTGTTTTGTCAAGCCTGTGGCTCAGTACATCCGATTTCGACAAGCATTTTTTGGGGATGTTTTCCCTAGCCTTTGACTGTTCCCAGTCTACCTACAAGGCAGCAGGTTTTACGTTGCACTGCTTTGTCAAGCCTGTGGCTCAGTACATCCGATTTCGAAAAGCACTTATTCAGGGTGATTTCCCTAGCCTTTGACTGTCCCCAGTCTACCTACAAGGCAGCAGGTTTGTGTGTCTCTTCGTCTGGTCCCTCTCCCTTGACCTGTCCGACATGGGTGACCCTACCAGTAGCTGTGCTACCGTCGGCATAGCTCTTGGGGTAATTGTAACGCGCAAGCCCCTCTACCTCGTCACGGTGGACACACAGCAGAGGGGATTCAACAATTCAGAATGCTAATATAATTAGAAGCAGTGATGACTATATTGTTGTAACAAAACGTCTTTCTGCATTCATTGATGGTACAGTGAATAGTTCCACCAAACGATAACATGAATGATGTAGAACAGCGCGTACTTTGTTGTTGTCAAACATTGATTGAAACAGTTGGCCTCCAGAGAACAATTTGTAATTTCAACAAATTTCACCGATAAAACCATTTACTCTGGTCAAACGTTTATGTAATAACACTAAAAATTCATCTACAGAAGAGATGTAAATTATTCAGGAGTTCGCGTGCACATCTAGAAGACATCACTGTTTATGTCTTGAGATCGATGATTGAGCAAACACCGACAACTTTTCTCGAAACCTTTTCCTCTGCTGTTCAGTTATGGGAACAACTTCAGCATAGACAAATCAGCCATCACGTAGGCAGGTGAAAAGGAGGCGAAGTGAGGAGGACAGTTGTGAAGTCAATAAGAAATCCAAAGCAATGATTGAGAACAGCAGAGGTGATGATGAAGACAAAGAGGAAGATATCTGTTCTATTTGCTTAGAGACTCGGTCCACTGGTGGTGATCATCGTGTGACATGCTTGTAATGTGGCCATCTGGTTGAACTCAGCTGCATTGTCAAGTGGGTCGAGCAGGCACATTGTTGTCCACAGTGCGAGGCTTCAGCCAAGAAAAGTGACCTGAGGCACATCTTTGTCCGTAAAATCACATCAGAAGATACATCACAGGCTTCTCGAAGAGGATAGGGCGTCCAAGAGAAACATAGAACAGAAAGAAGCCATGCCTAGGAAAGAGTTGGAAATGCAATCAAGTGATATAGATGCTCTCAATGCTGAAATCAACCAACTGAAAGTCCAGCTGTCAGATAATGGAGGGTGTGTTCGGTCACAGGTTGCTGTTCAGCCTACTCCATTGACCAGCATTTCTAGTAATCATTCTGTGAACAACAATCGATTTCGTCTACTCCAGAGAGTAACAATTTATCTGGAACTTCTTCTTCTTCTTTCGTTCGCCTGAAACATGTCTACAACTGCAATGTCGTCTCTTGTATGAATCTAACAGTCTTTTTTAGTTCATTCAGCGGTCCATAGAGTTTATCTTCCACTGTTGTCTCTCTAGGCCAGAAGGTTCGCCTGGATATGTTGTAGTTTGTGCAATCCTGGAGTATGTGCTCTGCTGTCTGCGACGCCAAACCACATGTGCACATGGCTGAGTCACCAATCTTAAATTTTGTATACAAGTGGTTGCGTAATCTATTGTGTCCTGTTCTGAGGCGCAGAAGAATGACCTGTTCTGGTCTGTCCATAACGTGGTAGTCATCTTGAGTAAGGTTTGGTGGCTTTCTGATTGATTTGATCATTCTTTTCTTTTGGTGGTATGTAATAGGCACATCAGGTTGTTCTTCTGTTGCTCCTTCCTTAGCCAATCGATCAGCTCTGTCGTTTCCGGGGACTCCACAGTGAGATGGTATCCACTGTATGGTGATCTTACGCTGACTGCTAAGTTCAGAAAGTAGTGTCATCAGAACTGGCAATTTCCCAGACAGGAGCGCCTCTATTACGGATTTTGCATCTGTCAATATCACTGCAGGTTGTGTACCATGGCTGGTATTTTGTAATTTTTTTGTGGCTATCTTGATTGCCTCAATTTCAGCATCATAGTTATGGCAGTACTTTCCTGTTGGAATTCTGGCCGTGTCTCTAGTATTATTTGGGTATTCTATGTACACTCCCGCTCCTCCATTTCGAACAGCATTTTGTGCTGACCCATCTGTGTAGACTCGGATCCAGAGGTCCTGTGGGTATTCATCATCAAGGAAGCTGAGAGTGGCTGTTCTGCGCTGTACACTGTTCTGTTCTTCCTTGTCCAATATTCCTCTAACTTTTGACTGGATTTGTAGCAATATTCTATGTTCATCTTTCCACGGGGTTTGTTCTGGAATAGTTGTCAGGGGGATACCAACTGTAGGAAGATCGATGGATTCTCTGCAGAGTTGTTTTGCCTGGTGGATGAAACTACTTCTTTTCAACCGCCCCATAGCTAAGTTTTCAAATCGGTTCTTCATAGGGTGGCCTGGCAAGCTGAGAAACTTTTCTGCTTGTATTAAAGTTTTTGTATCTCTGCGTTCTCTTAAAGCTTGTGTCCTCCCCATTTTCTCCATTGCTACTATAGGGGTTGATCTCATCCCTCCTGTGATGACTCTAAGAGCTTGATTTTGCACCTTGTCCAGCTCCTGCAATGTAGTTTTTGATGCTGAACACCACGCAGTTGACCCGTATTCCAAGTGTGGTCGTATGCTCTGTTGATAAACTTTGCCAAGTATTTTCCCACTGGCTCCCCACGTGGTTCCAGTTAGCTTTCTCAGGATGGCGATTTTCCTTCTGGCCTTTGCTACTGCTTTTTTGATGTGTTTTCTCCATGTCAGCCTGTCGTCGAATGTTACACCAAGGTATGTTGGTTCCTTATCTTCTCTTAGGGGTGTTCCATTTATCTGAATGCTCCCTGCCTTTTGTTTCGGAGAAAGGGTAAATAGAGTGGTGCTGCACTTGTCAGTGTTTATTGCTGATACACCATCTATCCGCCCATGCAACAAATGTATCTACAGCTCTCTGTAGCAATATGGTGGCCACTGATGCATGTTTATTTGCGCTCCACAAAACCAGGTCATCAGCGTACATTGCCGCTTTAATTCCATCGGGTAGATTAGCAACAAGATCATTGATGAAGATTAGAAAAAGTGTTGGGGACAGGACTCCGCCCTGGGGAACACCGTGACGCAATAGAACTTTCTTGCTCTTGAGACCGTCTATCTGTACTCGGGCTCTTCTGTTGTGCAAGTATGCTTTTACCCATTTGTACATTCTTCCATTGACTTTACAGTTTCTCAGTTTCTTCATCAGACCCTCTTTCCAGACTTTGTCAAAGGCTTTCTTCAGATCTATCCAAGCCGCAAGTACCAGCTTCTTCTCTTGGAATGCATCCTCAACTTCTTGAGAGAGGTAGGTTGTCTGATCTTCCGTAGAGTAGCACTGCCTAAAGGCAGCCTGTTGTGGCACAAGGATGTTTTCACTTTCAATGTACCATTGTAGTCTGTGATTGATGACGCGTTCCATTGTTTTGCAGAGACAACTGGTGAGGCTAATGGGTCTGTAGCTGGAGGCAATGGAACTGTCTTCCCCAGATTTTAGGAGGGGTATCATGATTGCTTCTCTCCAGACCTGTGGAACACTGCCTAAGGTCCATGTATTATTAAAGATCTGTAGCAACTTTGCTTTGGCCTCTGTTCCTAGGTTCCTGATCATTTCATTAGAGATACCATCAGCTCCTGGTGATTTTCTCATTTTCAGTTTTGATATGGTTAGCTCCAGTTCACTTAATGTGATAGGTGTCTCCATAACCTCATGTACAATTTCCTTCTGTCCTGTATTTTGCCATTTCTCTCGAATCTCCTGTTGTTTTTCTGGACTAATTTCAATATTGTTATCTTGTGCGAATGAGTCCGCAAAATGATCAGCTGCTTGCTTTCCTGTTAAAATGTTTCCGTCTTTATGTAGCGAAATTTTTGAGTTTCTCCCTGTGCCCTCATCGTTAAGCTGTTTTATTAGCCTCCATAACTTCCTTGTGTCTCTTTCAAAGTTCAGTGACTCTGTTTTCTCCTGCCAGCTTTTTCCGTCTAGCCTGCAGTTGGGCCCTTTGAAATTTGGCTTTTGCGTGCTGATATTTATTGTGGTGCTCTTGGCTGGGATTGGCCTCTGCTTGTTTTCTACATACATCCACATCATTATGCAACTGTTCCAGTTCACTATTCCAGTAGGGTTTATAATGTTTACGGGCTCCTCTTGGTATTGTTTCTCGTGCTGCCTGTAGTATGCATTTCCCAAACTCTTCAACTACTTTATTTATGTCCTTCTCAGTGTTCAGGTATTTAACCAGTATGCTGGTGCGATGCTTGTACATTGCCCAGTCTGCTTTCTTGTAGTTCCACCTCGAGAGGGTGCTGCTTTCACTTACAAACTCATTTTTTACAGTTAGAAAGACTGGCCGATGGTCACTGCCACCAAGTTGTTTCCCAACAATTCGTGTAATGTTCCACTCCAGGTCTGGTGAATAAAACGCCAGGTCAGGTGTAGTTGTAGAGTGGCATGATCTGGAGTAGAAGGTATGTGGGTCAGACGGCTTGTTAATCAGGATGAATCTATTCTCATCCTGCCAATCTTCCAATCTCTCTCCTCTCTGGTCCATGTGATCATAGCCCCAGCTCTGCGAATGGCTGTTGAAGTCGCCACACACAATCATTTTTCTTTTTAATGGTAGTGTGTCCATTGCCTGTGGGCGGTCATTTGGACAGTAGTAATTGATCAGGTGAAAGTCCGTATTGTCTGTTTTAAGTTTAAGTGCCTGATACTCAGCCCCTTCCATGTGAACTTCAATTTGGGAAGCAGGAATGTTGTTTTTGACGAGAGTCAGTATCCCACCTTTCGCCTGTCCTTTCGGTCAGATCGGTAACACTGGTAGCCTCTGATTTTGAAAGCTATATTTTCGTTCAGGTGAGTTTCTTGCAAGCAACATACACTTACATTTTCATTGGCCAAGATGTTTTCTAGTTCTATTCGTTTTTTGGTGATACCCTCTTCATTCCAGTGCATTATTTTAAGTCTTTGTTTGGTACGGCCAGACGGTCTATTGTCAGGCCCTCTGGCTCCGCTGGACATCTGAGATGGACCTCCATTATTTGTAGTTAGACCTTTACGAGGCATAAGGCCCGGCACTGCACCTGGCCGTGGGACCAGAGCAGGGCGAGCACCATAACATGTAGCAGTTGTCGACATAATTCACGGCGTTATTGCGTGGCAGTCTGATTTCTGTGGTGCGCCTCCTGGCTGGCTGCCTCCGTCTTCAGCACCTATCTTTTGCAAGAGTAGACTATGGTCTTACTCGACACACGAACACATAATCTTCCTTTTTACTAGAATTTCAAAACTATAAACTTTACTTGGAAATTGATGGGCGCCACCATTAGTAACAAAGACGTAAACAGGCTTCCCCGATGGCAACGCAATATCGATACATACATCTGATCAAGAGAATAGGCCAGTAAAGCCGATTATACACATTCCAGATCCCAAACGGAAACACCCACATATTGATGTATCAGAAATGGAAAACTTGAACGTTAGCAAATCATCTCTTCATTACGAAAACTGTATCAATGTTACTTGAAAATATGCAATTCATGGGTGCTGCCACTTGCACCGTGACGTTTATCTGGAACGAAACTGACGAGTGTTTGATCGTTGCAACGAACTAGGCTTGCTGGTTGCCTCACAGAAGTCACCGCTTCGTTTCGAGGTTTTGGTCTTACGAGGGACTTCAGGCCGCTGTCATACCAGCTTAGTCATTCATTTCCAATTAGAGACAAGTGGTTCCGGCACCATGCCATTGCTTATTATTGAGCTGCGAATTAACAACCAACTAAAGTTGTTGTATACGTTGTGAAGAGAAACCAGAGTAAACCGTATCACTGTTTAGACAGACGTGGCCTAGCAGGTAAAGAAATAAATAATGTACTAAATAATATATATTACACAAATATTTAGTGTCTGAAATTGCAAATAATAATCAAAAGTGTGTAATTCTTTATAAAATGATAACATTTTATTGATACCATCCAAAATATGGATAACATTGTTACAGGAATAAACATATAATTCTCTTGCAACATAGCTATCAGTAAAAATATAGTGAAATCTGTAATTGTTCCCCTTGATTGCTAAAACCGAAACATAACTTCAGCGTAGATGGAATTATTTCCTTTGTAATAAAAGAATTAAAAACAGTTGCATTTTCTTTACCTGGCGTCACATCAACGCCAGCATTATTTGCTGTTGTGATCTCTTGGCAAGTTTACGTTCAGTAGTTTTCCATTGCTTTCTGAACGACCGGCATCCATACCATTTCGTAAAAAAACCCAACGCAAGACGGTTTGCTGCCAAATCGTCTGCAGCTGCGTTTCGAAAGCGGGTATGCGGGAACTGCGCCTGTAACTCCTTCGCCTCGAAGCTAGACCAAAACAAAAATATTGGTACTAATAAACCATTCTGCTCAAGACATCTTTTTAAGGCTGGTGTTTAACTTGTCCTCTGATGTCCACATTTTTAAGGCTGGTGTTTAGCTTGTCCTCTGATGTCCACATTTTTAAGGCTGGTGTTTAGCTTGTCCTCTGATGTCCACATTTTTAAGGCTGGTGTTTAGCTTGTCCTCTGATGTCCACATTTTTAAGGCTGGTGTTTAGCTTGTCCTCTGATGTCCACATTTTTAAGGCTGGTGTTTAGCTTGTCCTCTGATGTCCACATTTTTAAGGCTGGTGTTTAGCTTGTCCTCTGATGTCCACATTTTTAAGGCTGGTGTTTAGCTTGTCCTCTGATGTCCATATTTTTAAGGCTGGTGTTTAACTTGTCCTCTGATGTCTAAATTTATACGGCTGGTGTTTAGCTTGTCCGCTGATGTCCATCTTTTTAAGGCTGGTGTTTAGCTTTCCTTTGATGTCCACATTTGGGGGGGGGGGGGGCGGTTCTCTTTCAGCTTCCATTCTTACACAATTCTTCCCAATCTTGACACATCATCATCATGTGCCTTGCCGATAAGCGTGGGCGGTCATGTATCGCCATCTCACACGATCACCAGAGTCGTGAATCAGCTCTGTGTTCTTGAATCAACCATACCATGTGGCTAGAGAAACCTAGAATGTTTACCAGCCATACGCCAGCAAATTAAACCACTTCCACACAGTCTGCCTTAAAAAGTACCACGAAAAGAAATGCTCTATCTCGACCAGGTCAGATGACATAAACTGGGGCGAGCTGTACCATTGATGCTGCCCGCCGTCTTGAGTTTTACGCCATGAGTGTTCTCGGCTCGTTGAATCAATCACGCTTAGTGCTGGCTCTCTTTTATGTATATTCCTATGGTTGAAGGTTCTCATTGCGGCGCTCCTACACATGTATGGTTCGGTGTGCGTCAAGGATGTTCTATGAGCGCCGGTACTGTAGGAGTGACGAAAGCTACTTCTTTAAGTCAACACAACGCAGCTCAATGAATCAACTGGACACAGTTTAAATTCACAGCTTCTTTTAACTTTAGGCGTTTAATAACACATACTAATATTTACGCCACAAACGATCCATAGAGTCCACAATGACAACACTAATCACATAACCTGATCACACATGTAGCGGCACATTTGTTGGCCGTGCTACGAAGTTCAGAACTACCTCGCAACTCGATGATAGCTCAAAACCAACTGACTACCCGCAGGGGAAGTTGTCTTCTGCTCAGAGACCTGACTCGATATTCTCATGCGAGGCAAGGTTCTCAATCTTCTCACGCTGGGCTGCGTGAAGCTGTGGATTGTCTGTACCGAATGACCATGACCTGACCAAGGTCTATGGCAGAAAGTTATTGAAGATTAAATGGCAAGACAAGAACCCAGACACTGGAGTCCTAGAAAGAGCGTCCATGCCCAGTATCCATACTCTACTAATTAAGAAACAGCTTCGCCGGGCTGGTCACTTGACTCGCATGCCAGATCACAGGCTCCCTAAATGAATATTTTTTAACGATGGCCAGAGGAAACGCGTAAAGGCACTTTGAAGATTTCACTAAAAGCTTTTGGAATTCATCACGACGCTTGGGAGACTGCTGCCAAAGACCGAAATTCGTGGCGTACATTATTACGCAAGGGTGTCGTCACATGTGAAGCAAACAGGACTGGAAGAGCTGTGGGGAAAACAAATACTGAACAGAAAAACAAATGCGGGAGGATCCTTCTCCTGAAACGTCAAGCATTCTTTGCTCACATTGTCAAAGAACATTACGAGCCAAAACAGGCCTTACCATTACCAGCCATCTTAGAACTCAAGGCGGCAAACTTTGATTGAATGGTCATCACATCATCATTTAATGGATAAACACCACCATGTGGCCAAGACATCGAGGCATATTTACTTCTCTGCCTTTCTCTTGTTTTTTCCCCTCAATCCTACTGTTTGTCACCAAGTTCTCCAATTTATTTCTTCTCATAACGTTACCAAATAATGTTGACAGTCTATGACTAATTTCTCTAATCAGTTTGCGATTTTCATCTGTTTCTTGTAGTCATTTGGTTTTCTGTCTGGCCATAGTATTCTTTGCATTTTCCCCGGAAACCACATTCACATATCCACAGCCATTTGATGTTTTTCAGCTTGTCTGCTCATTGTCCACGCTTCACATCCATACAAAAGTACAGGTTCTATTTAGTACTTCAACACTCTTTGTCTCGTTGCAAATGGCATCTGTATATTTATTGGTCAGTATGTTTTCCATCTTGCAAAAGGCTACCTTCACCATGGCGATTCTTGTTCTGATCTCTTCAAGACATCTCCCATCAGCTGTCATGACATTTTCAAGATAATTGTATCAATCCACTACTTGTTTAAGAATATTCCCCTTTACTTGCATATTACACTGTGGTATTTCCTTCTTCTTAGTGACGACCATAATCAGTGTTTTCGTACTATTCAATTCTAACCCTATTTGTTCAGTGTATGTAACAACCACATCAACTAAATGTTGCAGATCCTGCTCATTGTCTGCAATCAATACTGTAATCTTGACACAAGCACCAAGTTCATCAACAAACGGGCAGATATGGCTAAGAGATCGCAGCGTCTTCCTCAAGGTCATCAGTTACCTGGTTTGCTGCGAGCATAGAGGCTGGCATTTTATTCAAAATTTTCTTTCTAATATCACATGTACCCACGATCTCTTGAGTAGTGACATTAGATACATAGTCTTCTCGCGTAAAAAAATATTGTTGCGTGTCCTTCACAGAACGTAGCAGTCAACCCCATCAATTTTGCTGATCGTGATTCCAGGGCAAGTTTTACGTTCAGTAATTTGCCATTGCTTTCTGATCGACCGGCAACTATAACTTTAAAAAAAAAAGGAAGCACTGCTGTGTTTCGAACCCGGGTATTCCGGATTAAGAATCGAGGCCGTAGGCTAACTCTTCGCCACGGAGTCTGGTTCATTGTATTCCCGCATAATTAACAAACTGTCGGGTGCAAATTGCAGACATACACTTTCACAGCCACTGGAAATTATAAAGAGTAGGCTGTAAGACCGCTTCTTGGCAAAATTGTTATTGGGAATCCTGCCTAAAGGGGAATAGACAGCTCGTAGATGAACTCTGTCTAGAGCAGTGGTACTCAACCTTTTTTGGCCCATGCCTCCCCCCTTCACCATGTTTTCATTACGTCATCCCCCCTTCCGTATTTTCTCCTTAAAAATCCGCCAGCCCACCCCTACACAGTATATGTAATAATGAAAGCTAAATTTAATAGCACATACTAAAACAAGTCTAGACGTCTACAGAAAACGTGATTTGTGGGTCTGCTTACGTTATAAAATGCATTTCAGAAGGGTGAGACATACAGAACCGTAAAGTATGAAATGAAAAACAATATCAAGCAATCAGTTCTTGTATTAACGCGATCTTGAAATAATCTTAATTTCCCCCCCCCCCCCCCCATGGAAACCCTAAAATTCCACCTTGGGGGGAATTCCCCACCGGTTGAGAACCACTGGTCTAGAGGAAGTAAACCGGACACAAGCAAGCCAAAGTCAGAAACATGACCTCTAAGTTAGAGAGGTACATACCTAGGTGTGATGCACTCTTCCTGAAAAACGATAAAGAAATCAATATAAAGCAAATTACATTGGGGGACGTACTAGCTTCGACTTTGACACACATTATTTTCATGTTTGCTTTCCAACGCCTTTGATTGTCCCCAGACTACCTACAAGACAGCATGTGTGTCTCGTTTTGCTTGACCTCTATCCCTTGACCTGGCCAACATGGAAGACCCTACCAGTAGCTTACACTACAGGCGGCATGGCTCTCGGAGTCACTAGAATCCACACACCCCTCTACAACTCCAAGGTGGAGACAACAGAAGGGTTATGAGGAAATCAACAAAGACAAAAACAGTTTTGTATAGTGACAGAAAAACGCCATGCTACAAGAGTAGACCTTAGGACCACTGTCCAGGCAAAGGTGTTAGTTGTGTGTGTGTGTGTGTGTGTGTGTGTGTGATATTTATGTGTGTGTGTGGTATATTTATGTGAGTGGGCACACGTGTGTATGTGTGAAGGCCGACCTATTGACAAGCAGATCCTGTTATCATGGATGGAACCAATCTTGAGGAACTAACCCTCACACAAATGGATATCGAAGTTGGGACACACCAACCTATTGACAAATATATCCTGTTATCATGGATAGAATCAATCTTGAGGAACTAAACCTCACACAAATGGATGCCGAAGTTGGGATACACCAACCTATTGGCACATAGATCCTGTTACTGTTATCATGGATGGAATCAATCTTGAGGAACTAAACCTCACACAAATGGATGTCGAAGTTGGACATACCAACTTTTGTGTCAGTGAGGGCATTATTGGGCATAGTGTAACTCTCTTCCTTTCAAGGAGGAACACAGAAGAAGAAATCAACCAACACAAAATCAGTTTCATTATTTATTGACAGAAAAACTCCATGCTACAAATTCTACTAAACAACCACTGAAATCAAAGAATTAGCAAATGTATTCTTTAACTAGGAAAATAAACTTAAGGGAATCCAAACTATACAATACATGATAAAATAACAAAATCAAAGTGAGAAAGTTCATAATAATAATGTTGTGAGAATTAGACAAACATATTAAAATAATTCAATGCAAAATTATTACTGTAAACAGTGTAGCTTATGAAATGAGGTCTAAACTTCAGCCAATATTTCATTTTTTTAATTGACATCTGTTGCATAAGAGTCCCCACTCCTTTCCCAAATTATATGCTTACAATTCAACAACTAAACTAAAGAAATCATAGATTAAAAGACAGCTCTGCAGATATTGTTAAAACCGTGTCAAAGGAAGCTTTAAATACATTCCTCACAAAAATGTTACCAAACAAGAGTATATTATGTATAAATGACACTAGTTTTAATAACCATTGTGTTTTTGTTACTGCTTCATTTAATGCATATATTTCAATACATTTATGTTACAAAGATGGTAAACTTTGTTTTTAGAATAAATACTGGAATTCGTTATCATAAAACGGTGGCTCAGTACATATAATTTCGACAAGTATTTTTGGAGTCTGCTTTCCCAAACCTTTGATTGTCTTCAGTCTACCTGAAGGCAGCAAGTTTGTGTCTCACTTTGTCTGATCCTTACCCCTTGACCTGTTCACCATGGAAGACCCTACCATAACCATCAGATAGTATGCATAACAATCCTCTCATCACGGCTCATCATCAAGACCGTCAATCTTATGCCAGTTCCCCTGCCTCAAGCATCTTCATGCCCAGTGTATGTCTTTAATAACCTGTGCCTGTCTTAGTGTTGGTAGTCCCCAGCCACTGCTTCTAGGAACCACGCCTTCCATCACTGTTCATTCCCAGCCACTGTTGTATTTGATATTTCCAAAGTATTTCAGTTTCTGAGACATGATACTGTTTTATGAGCCAGTTTTCTACGATGAGGAGATATTGTACATATCCATGTGCTTCTTCTTAATCAACGCTATTCTCAGAATATTCTAGTAACATTTAAGTTCAAGAGCCTTGATTTTCGTTTTTAGTGATTGCGACATGGTCCAAGATTAACATGCATATGTTGTCACAGGAGTTCTCAAAATTTACAATATTTAGTACATTAGAAAATTCAAAAAGAATTAGCCTGACAGGATACCATACTATACATTAATATAGTCCATCCTCGTCTTCTTTAGATACAGAAGTACCGTATGGTATTGTGTTCATTTGGCTTACACCGTACTCATTTGCCCAGCCAGATCTTGTGAGGCCTCTCCCAGAGAATAAACCCCAGACTTCTAAAGCTGTATGAAAGTTATACCACCATTGTTATTATGCACCTTGCCAAGTGGCATTGGCAATCACGCCTTTCCATAACTTCTGCTATACAGCACAATGTGTCAGTGTACTAATGATATCTTTTCATGCATGATGCAAAACTATCCAGAATGTTCTCTCTGTCTTCCTCTATCTCGTTTTCTTGCCATTGATCTTAACCAGATCTAAATACTGCATCTAATAAAACTTAACAAAGGAAGTCAACATGTGAGGTAAAAAAAAAAAACAGGAGGATATTTTAACAAATAACGTAACTTCTTCTTCTTCTTCTTCTTCTTCTTCTTCTTCTTCTTCTTCTTCTTCTTCTTCTTCTTCTTCTTCTTCTTCTTCTTCTTCTTCTTCTTCTTCTTCTTCTTCTTCTTCTTCTTCTTCAGCGTTCCGAGCCATTGAGGTTCTTTGCTGCAGATACAATCCATCTCCAATCGTCTCTCTTGTGGACCTTCTCTTGCCAGTCGTTAAATAACGTAACAGATTAATTATATTGTGTCACAGATTTAGAAGAAATAGTTCTATTACAGCGTGCTAATCTTATATATAAAAGGCGATGTATGTATGTCTGTATGTTATTTATGCGTTCGCGAACGGTAAATCCGATTAAGATGAAATTTTCTACACGTCTTCCTCTCATTCCCGCGCTGCCAACTGTCATATTTTTGTAGTGTAAAATCGACTAATTACTTAATATTATGTAATATTTCATTTTTCATTATAATTTCTATATAGCAAGGGGACTTAACTCTAGAAAAGTCTTTTCAAGGGGCATAACTTTTAAAAACATTGCTATATACCTTATAGTCATATTGTTGCATCGTTTTCAAAGATTTATAAACTCTTTGTCTATAGTTATTTACAGGCATATGAGTTATAATAAATAATGATATAATCTTTAAGGCGTTTTCAGTTTTCATAAAAATAATGCATAATGCATAACATTGTAACTCATCTTTTTATGCTTAAAGAAGTTATCTACAGTCATGTAGGTGATTAAAAACAGTTTTCATTAAAAATAATGGATGGTGTGTGGAAGGACATTCTTTTAAGTAACTTTTTTTGTTGTTGTATGAATTTAATGAGACGCTCCCCGCCAGGAGCTGGGCGAAGCCACGCCGGGACAGATAGATAGACAGACCCACCTTTTCGCTGCAGTTATCTACAGGCATATGCGTTATAATACTCCTCATCCTCTCCCCTCCTCCTACCCTCTTCCTCTTCCCCTCCCTATCCTCCCTCTCCCTCCTCTTCCTCCTCCATCCTCCTCCTCCCTCTTCCTCCTCCTCCTTCCTCCTCCCTCTTCCTCCACCTTCCTCCTCCTCCTTCCTCCTCCTACTCCCTCCTCCTCCCTCTTCCTCCTCCTCCTACCTCCTCGCCCTCCTCCCTCCTCCTAATCACTCCTCTTCCTTCCTTCTCCCTTCTCCTCCTCTCTCCTCCTCCTCCCTCCTCCTTCTCTTCCCTCCTCCCCCTCCTCCCTCCTCCTCCCTCCTCCTCCTTCTCCTCCCTCTTCCTCCCTTCTCCCCCTCCTCCTCCCTCCTCCTCCCTCTCCTCCTCCCTTTTCCTCCCTTTCCTCCTCCTCCTCCTCTCTCTTCCTCCTCCCTCCCTCTACCTCCCTCCTCCTCCCTCCACATCCCTCCTCCTCCTCCTCCCTCCTCATTCTCCCTCCTCCTCCCCTCCTTCTCCTCCCTTCTCCTCCCCTCCTCCTCCTCCCTTCTCCTCCTCCTTCCACCTCCTCCTCCCTCCTCCTCCTCCTCCTCCTGCGTTCTCCTCCTCCCTCCTCCTCCTTCTCCCTCCTCTTCCCTCTTCCTCCTCCCTCTTCCTCCTCCTCCCCCTCCTCCTCCTCCCTCCTCCTCCCCCTCCTCCCCCCTCCTCCCCCTCCTCCCCTTCCTCCTCCTTCTCCCTCCTCCTCCCTCCTCCTCCCTCCTCCTCCCTCCTCCTCCTTTTCTTTTTCTGCTGCTGCTGCCGCTCCATTTACCCAAGATAATTGTTGGGAGAAGCCGGGCCGTGTCGTCTTTTTTTTTGGGAACGAGAACGGGAGCAGGGGCCGAATATGAATTATATGAGACGCTCCCCGCTTTGGGAACGGGAACGGGAGAAGGGGACGAATATGAATTAAATGAGATGCTCCCCGCCAGGGTCAGACAGACAGACAGACAGACAGGCAGGCAGGCAGACAGACAGACAGACAGACAGACAGACAGACAGACAGACAGACAGACAGACAGACAGACAGATAGATCCCCGCCAGGGACTGGGCGAAGCCGGGCCGGGTCAGCTAGTAAACAATAAAGTAAAATTCGTAACAGTAATTTTAAATAGGGTTAAAAAAATAAATGCAACGTTTTATGTTAAAATGTATGTCTTAGTTTGCAGCTGCATTTTGTGAAAGAAGATGACTTTATTTTCTTAATTTTATTTTCCCCACTTCCAAAGTTAAATGTCATGTGGGGGAACAGCTGCATTGTATAAATGGTTGGAAATTTCAGGACATGATAGAGGCCATTTTTGAAGATATTATGTTTTGAGCGGGGTAGGGGTATCCCCTATCAAAGGAGATGTAAGACGCCTTCTTTCCTTCGTTAGTCTACGGGACACCCTTGGGCAAGGTGGAGTACCCGTTTAGCCCCCCGATCAGGGTTACGTGAAGCCATGGATGCAGGCGGTGGATGGAGTGTGAGAGCAGCCGACAGATTGTTGTTGGTTATGGTCTTGCACTCTGCGGCGATAGGCAGATGATCTCATCAGTAGAGACAATGGCTATGGCCACCGACTAGTACAGTCACTGCCCAGAAGGAAAGCAACGGCAAACTACCTTCTGCAAAACTTGCCAAGAAACCATAACAATCATGAAAGAAAACATAATAAGAAAGAGATCTGGTGGCAAGACCCCCAGGCCAGGCAGATCAGATAACACTGGGGAAGAGTGTGTCGCAGGGACCAGTACTAGTAATCGTGATGACGGAGTTAATCCTGACTGTGTTACCAAGGAAACCCCCTGTGTCAGACTAAGAAACAGATTGAGAATGGTAACGTGGAATGTGAGAAGTTTGTATGAGGGAAAGCTTAAAGTAGTGTGTGATGAGATTGAGAGGTTAAACATTCAAATTTTAGAAATTAGTGAACATCGCTGGAGCGGCAAGGGACATTTTACAACTGAAAATGGAAGTATTTTCATTTATTCTGGTAGAGATGTCGGAGGCCAGAGTGGAGTGGCATTTTGTTTAGATAAGACAACTGCAAAAGCTTTAATGGGATATAATCCAGTTAGTGATAGAATCCTCACTATTAGACTTAAAGGCCGTCCAAAAAACAACTCTCATACAGATATATTCACCTACTTCAACAGCAGAGGAGGACGAAATTGAAGATTTCTTACAACACACTACAAGACACATTAAATAAGATTGGTCATAATAATATAGCAATAATAATGGGAGATTTTAACGCAAAAGTTGGTGCAGGAAGAGCTGAAAATGATAGACACGTTTTAGGAAAATTTGGATTAGGAAATAGAAATGATGCAGGTGACAAATTAATTGAATTTTGCACAGAAAATGAGTTAACGATAGCCAACACACTTTTAAAACAACATCCAAGAAGACTCTTCACATGGAAGTCTCCAGAAAGTTTTACCAAAAATCAGATAGATTATATTTTAATACAAAGAAGATGGAGATCAAGCATAACATCTGCAAAAAACCCTACGAAGTGCAGACTGTGATACAGATCATCAGTTATTAGAAGCAGATCTGAAATTAAAACTCAAAAAGCTTACCCGAGGACCAAGGCCACTTCGTTTTGATCTCACAAAAATACCAGACGCATACAACATAGAAGTTAGGAATCGCTTTGGGGTCTTGATGACTGTACAAGAAGAAATGACACCTGATGAACTGGCAGTACAAGCTAGAGATATCTTGATAACTGCAGCCAAAGACTTCATTCCGACCAAGAAAAAGCAACTTAAGCCATGGATTACACCAGACACGTTAGAATTAATAAAACAACGAAGGGAGCTGAAACAGAAAGGAGATGAATCCGATAGCAGGATGAAGTATAAATCTTTAACTCGAGAAATAAGAAAGAACACAAGAAAGGACAAAAATCAATATATACAAGATTGCTGTACCAGAATAGAGCAATATCATAAGGCTGGAAGAGATTATGAAATGTTCAAAGAAATGAAGTTATTGACAAGAAATGTTCAACCTCAATTGAATGTTATCTGTGACAAGATGGGAAATACCTTAACAGAATCTAGACAAATTCTAGAAAGATGGCAGGAGTACTGCAGTGGAATGTATGATATGAGTGACAGTGAGGATATGAATGAGATACATGAGCCAATGACAGCAGAGATAGAACCTGAACCCTCATTAGATGAAATTGCTTGGGCTATAAGGAACCTGAAGAATGGTAAATCACCTGGATGTGATGAGATACCAGCTGAACTAATTAAAGCAGTATGAGAAGAAAGCATACACATATATCATGCATTATGTTCAAAGATATGGAAATATGGTATATGGCCAAAAGATTGGAAGAGAACTATCTTCATTCCAATACCAAAAAAAAGGGCAACCTGAAATTATGCACCAACTATAGAACTGTTGCCCTGATCAGTCATGCAAGTAAAATTCCACTAAAAGTCATAATGCGAAGACTTAGTAAGAAAATGGAAGAAGAGATTAACGTGGTTCAAGCTGGATTTAGACAAGGAATAGGAACAAGAGATCACATATTCAACATGCGTTTAATAATAGAGAAGTGCAGAGAATTTAATGTAAACCTATTCTCATGTTTTGTGGATTATTCAAAGGCATTTGACTGTGCACAGCATCAGAAACTTTGGGAAATCATGAGGAATATGGGCTTTCCATCACATGTTGTACCTCTCATAAAAATGCTATATCTAGACCAACAAGCAGCAGTTAGAATAGATGGCGAGACATCAGATTGGTTTGTCATCAAGCAAGGAGTCCGTCAGGGCTGTGTGCTGTCACCCTATTTGTTTAACCTGTACGCCGAAAATATAATGAGAAAGGTAAGAGATGATATAAACAGGGAGCCATATGATGCCCTAAATATCGGCGATCATGACATACCGGAGGTTCGATATGCTGATGATACAGTATTACTATCCACAACACAGAATGGCATAGAAAACCTAATAGCCTCAACACAATTGAATAGTGAAAATCACAACTTATATCTTAACATAGCAAAAACTAAGATAATGCATACAGGTAAAATTACTATGGAGAAAGAAATATACATTAATGGGAGAAAATTGGAGGTGGTGGAAAATTTTGAGTATCTTGGGTCATTGATTACCAATAATCGTGACACAATGAAAGAAATTAAACGTCGACTATCCATTGCTCTTCAAAGACTAAAACAGATGAATAAATTATGGAGTGGGACAGACAGGACTACAACAATTAGATTTTTAAGAGCATGCATCTTTCCCATTGCAACATACGCCTGTGAGACATGGACACTTACTAAACAAGCTGAATAGCGCATACATGCCTTTGAATATAAATGTTATAGACGAGTTCTAGGAATATCTTGGGTAAAGAAAAGAACAAATGCATCCATACTTCAAGAGTTGAATATTGAGGAGGGATGGCTATTAAAGACGATAAAACTAAGAAAATTGAAGTATTTTGGTCACTTGAAACGTTACGACAGTTTGGAGAGAACAATAATGGAAGGGTATATGCCTGGGAAGAGAGGAAGAGGAAGGCCAAAGAGAAGATGGGTGCAGGATGTGGCGGATGATCTCCAGATGGGTGTATCAGACGCGGGACATCTTGCTTGTGATCGAGAAGTTTTCCGGAAGGTTGTTATGGGAGCGAGGTTCTGCAAAGGACATGCTACTGAATGAATGAATGAATGTTTTGAGAAACCTACCACAATGAAAATAAAATATGGTTGACTGAGAACATACTCAGTGGCAAGTTCTATTTATTGATTTGTTGTCATTGCTTAATGTTATTTGAAATCTGGCATACAAAGAAACCACGTTAAAACTAGCATTCTTTATATTAGAAAGTTTAAGCTAAATCCTTTTCAAATGGATACTATTTATCATCAGGTCAGTAAGTCTGAAGACAGGTGTTGAAATTGTCTAATCATGTCCCTCTAGTTTCCTATTCTCAGCAACTCTCTTCATCTCAGCATAGGTGTGTGCTCCACCGTCCTTGCCAGCTTGAATTATATCAGATATTAAGTAAAAGACACTTTTAAATACCTTAAGAAGGTCATTATGGCTGACTGGTTGTAAGTGCTCGTTCATACACATCTAGTTTGCTGATGCAGAGGTAGCGGGTTCAACCTCTACACCAGTTAGTAGAAGTAACATGTTCATTTCTCGTCTTTGATTTAGGGACGTAAACTACAAGTACCTCTGACGTCAGAGTGGGTTCGCATGATGGCGAGGGACACTGGTAATAGGGAGCTTCTTCTTCTTTCGTTCACTTGAAATATGTCTATAACTGCAATATTGTCTCTTGTATGAATTTAACTGTCCTATTTAGTTCACTCAGTGCTCCACAGAGGTTATAGGGAAAACTAATCCACACGCAAAAATCTGTCCAGTAGAATAGAAGCAGTAGCACATGTATGGACTACACTTGAGTTCAAAGCGAGTGAGTGCCAAAAAATGCCTTGAGGGGCGCTGAGTATATGGTTCTAGCCCCGTATTTATATAGACCAGCTGAACCAATAACCGACATCACAGCACTCTGGGACATTGCCTTATGTGCTACGTATAGACCAGTTGAGTCAAGAACCGACATCACAGCACTCTGGGACATTGCCTTATGTGCTCCGTATAGACCAGTTGAATCAAGAACATACATCACAGCACTCTGGGACATTGCCTTATGTGTTCCGTATAGACCAGTTGAGTCAAGAACAGACATCACAGCACTCTGGGACATTGTCTTATGTGCTCCGTATAGACCAGTTAAGTCAAGAACAGACATCACAGCACTCTGGGACACTGCCTTATGTGCTCCGTATAGACCAGTTGAATCAAGAACATACATCACAGCACTCTGGGACATTGCCTTATGTGCTCCGTATAGACCAGTTGAATCAAGAACAGACATCACAGCACTCTGGGACACTGCCTTATGTGCTCCGTATAGACCAGTTGAATTAAGAACATACATCACAGCACTCTGGGACATTGCCTTATGTGCTCCGTATAGACCAGTTGAGTCAAGAACCGACATTACAGCACTCTGGGACATTGTCTTATGTGCTCCGTATAGACCAGTTGAATCAAGAACATACATCACAGCACTCTGGGACATTGCCTTATGTGCTCCGTATAGACCAGTTGAGTCAAGAACAGACATCACAGCACTCTGGAACATTGCCTTATGTGCTCCGTATAGACCAGTTGAGTCAAGAACCGATATTACAGCACTCTGGGACATTGTCTTATGTGCTCCGTATAGACCAGTTGAACCAATAACCGACATCACAGCACTCTGGGATATTGTCTTATGTGCTACGTATAAATCAGTTGAGTCAAGAACAGACATCACAGCACTCTGGGACATTGTCTTATGTGCTCCGTATAAATCAGTTGAGTCAAAAAGACATCACAGCACTCTGGGACATTCCCACATACGTTCCGTATAGACCAGTTGAGACAAAAACAGACATCACAACACTCTTGGACATTGCCTTACGTGTTCCCTATAGACCAGTTGGAACTTAACGGGAGATATGGTTGGTATCATGGCAGCCACCTTTACTTCCCATGGTATTTCCTGGTATCCATTTTAGGCTAGGTTGACCTGGGAGCAAATGTTAATTGTTTAAAATCAACCCCCAAGGGGATTCGAAAACGTGACCACCAAGATGGCAGGCAAGCTTGCTAGCCACTGTGTCACCGAGCTCCCGTGTAAGATTTTACTATGGTAGGAACAGGTAGTACTGTATCTATTTTCTCCTGTTATACATTTAGAACGATTGTTTTCACAGTAATTTAATGTTTTACACTGGGATTTTAATTGTTATAAATTTGCCTTATTTGTTTTGTATCGATTATTTAATTTTAGATAATAAAAAGCATAACTGAAACATTTACTGAAAAGTTCCTATAGTTTCATTATAATATTGTTTTCATAGGTTAGAGCATCCAAAAGTTCCCAAGTTCTGTTTGCAAACTAATTCACTACATAACAAAGTGATTGTAATTTCATGCTGCCATAGATTCACTGGCACTTTGCAGTCTTTGCAGACGATAGTTTGTTACATTGTGCTTCCAAAAAGGCATAATCTCTACATACAATAAAGCCTGAACTGAATTGTAGAGAACATATGTTGTCCATGCAACATCATCCCTCTCTTGGCGTGCCTAGTTTATTCCAGAGGAAACATATTCCCAATACATCCGGAACAAAACAAGCTGTAGAAGCTGCCAGATCAGCACAACAATGCTCTAAATGCCCGCCTGTCGGAGCTTTGATCCTGGACCAGGTGCTGACCAAGGCTATATTAAGTTCATTGGCTTCTTCTTCGTTCATCTTATGAGGGAAGTGCAACACGCCTAAATATGCACCGCAGAGATTGATTAAAGAACCGACATCACAGCATTCGGGGCATTCCTATAAGCGCTCCGTCCCCATCCTCAGAAGCCAGAAGAGTTCCAACCCCAATATTACCAGTAGCAATCTGATTATATGTGCGTCTCCCCTTTCCTCTAAGCGTCGAGCATCGGCCAGATTCCCTCGTCACTCCACGCTGTCGCATTCTTTCCAGACCTTGGTGATGCATGTTTTCCTCCCTGGTGTACACGTGCTCCCATCTGCCTATCATGAATTAATACTCCACCAAGTTTTGCAGAGCCAGCCAATCTGTCTGCCTGTTGATTTCCCAGCAAACCAGCATGCCCCGGAGAAAAGATGCACGGCAGAGATCAGTGGGTCCAACTTCAGGATGCATGTGTTCAAGGTTTACTTCCTCCAGGCAATTTCTATCCAACGTAGAAGGCTCTTCCCCTGGATAGATTTTCTTTCCTAACAACTTTACCACAGCAGTCGCCTTATGGCTTGGTCTTTACGATTTCCAACTGCCATGGGATTTTTAATGTGCAAAACTTGCAAATGGAACCTCCTGTTGTACACCTTATCCGAGAAGGGTAGGTGTCCGATCCCACTATACAAGAGATCAAGGGAGATGTGTTACATCACTAGACAGCAATGGGATCATCGTTAAATTATGTACAGAGTTATAGATGAATAGATATACTCCTGTGAAAAATGCTTCTGCCGAACAATCTGTATGTTTTAACTGGACTCAAATACGTTTCTTCAGCAAATATTGCTGTAAGAAAATGTTCACGTACATACAGAAGTTTCAAGAAAACTGGTATTTCTACAGTAATCAACAGAATTTGGAATGTCAACATCACTACTAGTGATGCATCTGGTACATTTAACGATTTGCAAGTTCCAAGCAACACTTTGTGGTATGCTCTTTCCATATGAATCCTTATCATACTGTAATGTTTTTTTTTTTTCGTACTTTTTACATTTGGTCAGGGCCTACTACATAAATCTGCCAGTGGTCATCTCTACTGTGCATTTTGCTGCTTTGAAAGTAATAGACTAATTATTGTTCGTAGTTGTCATTTATCTCCTTGGGCATCTGTTGGGAAACCTTGTGACACGTATGTGTCATCCCTCAGTCCTTTCCAGCAGACGTTGGTATCAATCAATCAATCATGTGCCATGCCGGAAAGCGTGGGCGGTCATGATTCGCCATTTCACTCGATCACCAGAGTCGTGGATCAGCTCAGTGTTCCTGTCTCGTCCATGCCATGTGGCCAAGCCATCCAGGTATTTTCCTCTCGGTCTTCCTCTTGGTCTGTTCCCCTCGATCTTGCCAGCTGTCACCAAGTTCTCCAGTCCATTTCTTCTCATAACATGTCCAAAAAATTTTGACTGTCTACGTCTAATTTCTCTAATCAATCTACGATTTTCATTTGTCTCTTGTAGTACTTGGTCATTGGTTTTTCTATCTGTCCATGGTATTCTTTGCATTTTCCTCAGAAACCACATTTCTGCAGCCATCAGATGTTTTTCAGCTTGACTGCACATTGTCCAAGTTTCACATCCATACAAAAGAACAGGCTCTATGTATCCCCTCAACACTCTTTTTCTCGTTTCAATTGACATCATTTTATTGGTCAGAATGTTTTTCATCTTGCTAAAGGCTACTTTCGCCATGGCGATTCTTGTTCTAATCTCTTCAAGGCATCTGCCATCAGATGTTATGACTGTTCCGAGATAATTGAACCGATTCACTTGTTGAAGAATATTCCCATTTACTTGTATATTACATTGTGGTACTTCGTTCTTCCTAGTGACGACCATAACCTGTGTCTTCCTACAATTTAATTCCAACCCCAGCTGCTCACTGTGTACAACCACAGCGTCTACTAATTGTTGCAGATCCTGTGCATTGTCTGCAATCAATACTGTATCATCTGCATATCTAATGTTATTTATGTTTCGTCCTCCAATGCTGATTCCATTTAGGTCTTCTATATTTCTGAAAATATTTTCACTGTATAAGGAAAAAAGATCTGGAGACATTACACATCCCTGCCTAACACCTCTCTTAATAGGTTGGTATTGTCCTACTTCATTATCAATTCTTATGGCAGCTTGTTGTTTCCAATATATGTTTTTTATAAGTCTAATGTCTTTCCCATCAATTTGTAGATCTGCAAGCATATCCACAATGTTGACATGTCTTACTCTATCAAAAGCCTTTGTGTAGTCAATAAAGCAAAGATGTATATCCTTGTTTACTTCTAAAGCACGTTCAATAACTGTTCGCAGCATATACACAGCATTTACTGTACCCTTTCCTTCTACAAAACCACATTGTTCTTCCCCTATTTCAGGTTGTATTTTCTTCCTCACTCTTTGCATGATAATTCGTAACAAAATCTTTGTGATGTGACTCATTATACTAATTGTTCTATGTTGATCACATTCTAAGGTTCCTGATTTCTTTGGGATTGCAATAAATACAGAATTACATAATTCAGAAGGTATATCTCCAGTATCATATAATGTGTTCAGCAGTCTAGTGACTTGCTCTAGTCCAAATTCTTCTAAAGCTTTAATCATTTCTGTTGTGATGTTATCTGCACCGGGGGCCTTGCCAGCTTTCATATGCTTAAGAACATTTTGAACCTCCATCTTTAAAATTGCTGGTCCTTCATTATTAAATCTAATAGCATACTGTTCCTCTCTGTTATCATTATACAGGTCTTTCACATAATCTGTCCATACATGTAGAATCTGATCTTTTTCTATTATGATTTTGCCATCTTTAGTTCTTAGACAGCCTGTTGATGTACTTGTTCTTTTATTAGTAAGTTCCTGAATCCTTTTGTGCACTAATTTGGTATTTTGACTGTTGTGTTGTTTTTCAATTTCTAAGCACTTTTCCTCAAGCCATGATTCTTTTGCCTTCCTACATAATATTCTGACTTGTCTGTGAATTTCTTCATATTTGGCAGGATTATTTTTGTTGAGTCTTCTTGTTTCCATTAAGTGTAAAATTTCCTCAGTCATCCATTTCTTACGACCCACCTTCTTTAATTTTGGAATAGTTGTTTCTGCAGCCATATTGATTGAATTCTTTAACATTTCCCATTGATCATCCACATCCTGGAATAGGATCTCTAGATCAGACAATATTTCAAATCTGTTCTGTACTTCTATGTTGAATTTGTTTTGTATTTCCTTGTCATTACTCAATGTACACAAATCATATTTAGTGTTCCCTGTTGTATACTTGACTTTCTTCAACTTTATCCTCAATGTTCCTGTGAGTAATCTGTGGTCACTATAACAGTCAGCACTGGGAACTGTTTTTGCTACTGTTAGGGCGTTTCTAAATCTTCTGCTAATGAGAATGTAGTCAATCTGGTTTCTAATCCTGCTATCAGGACTCCTCCAGGTCCATAATCTTCTAGGGTGTTGCTTGAACCAGGTGTTTCCTACAATCATTTCCTGTTCTTTTGCCCACTCTACTAGTCTGTATCCTCTTTCATTTCTCTCTCCTAAACCATAGTTTCCTACTGTGTATCTATCCCCTTGATTTCCTACTTTTGCATTGAAGTCCCCTATTATAATGTTTATTTCTGAATTTTTACATTTCTTTAAGGCAGATTCTATGTCATTATAAAATTCCTCTACACTATCTTCACTGGACTCTCCTGTTGGGGCATATACTTGAATAACATTTATGTTAAAAGGTCTGCCACTCAATTTAACTAGTAGTACTCTGTCCGACACGGCCCAATATCCCTGAACAGACGTTGATGTTTTCCGGTCCAAAACTATTGCCACTCCCCCATGCCGATCCTCACCTCCAGAATAAATAATCTTAAAATCTTTATGTATCTTGATGCCTGCTCCTGTCCATCTCGTTTCGCACATACCTAATATATTAATTTTTTCTCTTTGAATTTCTTGTGTTATGTTCTCTAATTTTCCGTCGTTGTTTAGCGTCCTAACGTTCCATGTTCCTAATTTTAATGTCTCTGTCCTTGTCTTGCGATGATCAGTCTTTAAGCGAATCATAATAAACTAGGCAATTTCAAAGAGGTAGTTTGCCGTTGCTTTCCTCTATGGCAGTGACCATACTGACCGGATGACCGCAATCAGTGTCTCTCGAAAGAGAGAAAGCTTGCCGTCGCGAAACTCGAGACCATAACCAACAAATATCTGTCGGCTGCCCTCATAATTTCATCCACCACCTGCCTTCCGTGGCTTCTTTTGAACACTTCCAATTAACGAACACGAAATAACATCACATAATCCAAAGGAAAAACACTATCCACACGAATTTCACGGGAATTTCCATAAGGAATCCACAGAAAAACACTGAACAGCTTCTCCCTCAAGACAGCGAGTCATCGCGTCGCCATTACACCGGAAGGAACTACACGATCACGACGTTGGTATACGCGCTATTAAAAGTTAGGACGGGATACTTAACGAAACGAACTGTGGTTTGAATTAAGGCCAGTGATTGGCTGAGCCCAGGAAACAAAGGCTTAGCTGGACAAAGCCGGGCCCAGCTCTCGCCATGTTTTGTTCTAGAAAGTAGCCACACATTAGTTCAGGGGAGCTTTATTTAATAGCCCACTTATTCTCTGCGCTTAGGGTGAGCATTTTAAAACATATCATGTTATGTATTAGGTTGAATGCTTTGATAGAACTAATATCATGATTGAAGTTTTGTGTGTGAAAAATATGAGAATCTCTTTTCATTGAAAAGTTGGTTTGAGTCACGCAGTCTGTACAGCGCCATGTTGTCCAGTCAGCTTTCATAAGGCTTACAATGTAATCTTGCTATGAGTCACCTTTCTGATATGCTTTTGGAAACCTATTTTAATTCCTAAATGCTTATCTTTTACAACGGGTCTTTGTGTTATAAAGTGTTCTTTCTGAGTGCTTATTTTGTATTTCTGCTCTTATGATGGAGAAATATTACTATCTCACATCTGTGTACAACTTTAATAGTTTGTTAGATAGAGAGAGAGATATATATTCTCGCTTGACTTTTTCATGCACTTAGGATTTAATCTTTTGTTTACATTGTTGTAAATACACAGAGGTGTGATTGTCTTGTAGTCTTTTTCATAAATGATTATATGGGATTGTCATTTTTTTTAAATGATATATAATCTCATGTGAGTGGGAAATGACACCATTCTCTGGTGTTTTTACTTTGAGATGTTGGGTAATACCCACTAGATGATTCATACCATGTTTAGTAAAGAGAGTTACAAAGTTTTCTGTATTCGTCATATGTATATTCTATTCATGATGTTACTGCTGGAGTAAACATAACTTCACCCCAGTGGGGACAAACACATGATGAGGATGATGCAAGAGGAGATGACTGATCTGGTAGCTAGCCTTCTGCCATTTGTCAGTGGTACTTACATAATGCTGTTTGAAACTATGGAAATGAGATTTATAAATTGTTTACATGAGGCCATTGTCTCAGGAACTTTGTCCATGGTGTGTCAGCGGTACTATCAAGATGTTTGGACGGATTAGGAGGTGCAAAACCCGCCAGGAAGCTCCAGTATCAGTCCAGAAGAGGTGTACATATAGAGTAGATACCTCACTCACATTTGGAGTGAGACAAAACTCTACAGTAGGCGACAAGTGCTAGGCAACTAGAAACACATTTCTTTCTTCTTCCCTTTTGTTTCCTTTATTTTTATTATGATACTGTTTATTATGATATTGGGTTTATTACTAATGTATATCGACCCTGTTTTTTCTTCTTCACTCTATATAGCGTCGGAGAGATGGAGGTGGAGTATTGGAGCTGGAGTTATGGTCAACATATTTGGATTTAGAGGCAGGAAACTGGGATATCAGCCTACCCCTAATATTCTACAGAGAGTGCTGGTTACTGCCACACACCCTGAACCTGAATGTCAATGCCTGGATAATTAATGGACTATGACTATGCTGAAGTGGATTCCCTACCTCTGGGAACATACAGACGAAGTTCATCTTTTCAATGTCTGCAAAGACATGAGGCATGCCTGGCCTAGATGGATACAGCGTATACCCTCTTTTAAAAGTCACCGCCTGATTCCACGTTCAACTGTCATATACCAGAGGCATGGATAGTCTGGGATTCACCATCATTGAACAGTATGGATTTACCAACTGCTTTTGTGGACTCCCAGCTTCCTTTGAATCTTCTCATCCATCATATCCTAGACATGGACACTCAAGCACTATACCAACTCCCGATCAATCAAGTCATATATTCAGCTGAAGAAAGAGATGCCTACATCTTAACCCAGAAAAGTGCTGGAATATTCATGCCCCATTCAAGTTATTTCTGTCAGGAAATACTATGGATATTGTAATGTTCCTCCTCATCCAAAGATATACTAAAAGTGTTTGTGCCTGATCCTGATCGCATGGACAGCTGAAGTTTTATACAGGTTTGTTACGCCACGCCGGAACGCTTCAGACTTATACCTGTCTGATATACCCCGCCGGAATGCCCCTAGCCCAGTTACTTAGCAGCTGTGACTTGGTGGATTACAGTATACCCATGGTAGATTCATATGGATTACTCCTTCATGTTTAAGCCTTGGATATATGATCCGGAGGTGGAAGCTCCGTGTGTTTGTGTGCAATCCCCAATTTTCTGAATAGGTGGATATCTATATAAAGCAGCTGTTTTCCTGGATTATAGAGAGTAGGATTAGGGTCAGATCTTTTTCTAGTGGATAATGGAGTAGAAGGAGTCATCAACAGACACATAGGATAATACCAGAGACAGATTAGATAGTTTTTCTTTATCTATTTCTTTGTATGGAGTATTTACTTTGTTTTGTGTGTGACACATGTATTTGATGTGAACCTTTTTGGGGGGATTTTTGGGGACTTCTGTTATGGTTGTATAATTTGTGTGCATGGCCTGAATATGATAGTTTCTTTCATGTTTATGTCACCATAATTTAGCCAACAGGGTTTGTCCAGGACCCAAATGTTTTCACAATACAGTTGTTTGTTTCTTTGGTTTAACCAAGCCTTGAAGTTACTTCCAAAATTGATGTTTATCGTCCATGTATGGTTACTGTTGGTGTTTAACAGTGGGTGTTTTCCAGCTGTTATGTGATACAGTGATTCATCGTGGTGTTTGTGTCTAACAGTGATTGTTCCCCATCTGTCTATGTAATACTGTGGATGTGCATGACAGTGGATACTTGTCATTGTTTATATATATATAATTACATATAAAAACATATTAAATGTGCGGCGGGGCACTTACACATAGACACACCTTCTAGGTAGAGTGATTAATTACTCGGGTGTCTGTGGTAGAACTTCCCGGATCTCCCAGCCTTCTATGGGAAACATTTCTTCTATATAAGTGTTGAACTTGCACCCTTTTCTGCCTTGTTCAATGCTTGGGGGTTTCACGAGCCAGTATATTATTTCCTATAGAGGGCGTGTTTGGGATTAAGACCCCATTCATACAGAATACCCCTAGCGAACTTGTTCTTATTCTAAGTTATTATATTTACCACCCCACAAACCTTCAGAGCTGAAAGTATTTAGGCAATGTAAATTATGCCAGAATACAACAGCAGTCAGCCATCACTTTGCATCATCATCAGCCTGTACCTTGCCACGTGGCTCGGGAATTCATATCTCTCCACAGATCTCAGTCCTTGGTGTTCTGGATCAACTCTATGAATGATATTCCTCCATGTCACCATCTTACTCCATTCAAAATCATTGCTTGTGGTCTGCTTCTACCTCTTCAATCATTGATCGTTTGATCTTTCTGGCCATCACGATGTTCTTCAATGTCTCTTTTCTTGACCAAAGAACATTGTTTTTCACTTTCTTATAATTGTGTTTAACCTTCTACTTTCACTAGCCTGTTCCGATCACTGTCAGTCATTCTGGCAGTCCAAGGTGTTTGCAACATTTGTCTTGGAAACCGCATTTATGTTGCCATAAAGCTCTTCTTAGTTTATTTATTCATATTCTAAGATTCATTGCCATACATCAAAACATGTTGAATATAACATTTAAATGCTCTCTTTCTTACATTAATTGAAAATGACTTATTATATAAGATACTCTTCACCTTCTGAAATGCAGCTTTAGCTTGCTCTATTAAGCTCTTAATATCTGTCATGCATCTTTCATCTGATGTTATGACTGCTACCAAATATTTGAATTCATTGACTTTGTATGCCAAACTAAATTACATTTTATGGCAATACTTTTAACGAAGCAGGTATATTTAATTTGGTTCCTAATATATAATTTTTAAAAATGGGGTTAAAAGGCAACCAATATTGTTAGGCAGCCTTGAACTAGAAGTATCTATTTGACCCTTAAGTGAAACAGTTTTGTAAGAAACTTTTTATTACTGTTACTTATTTTTGTGAGCAACGTGTCCTGATTTTCATAATGGAAAGATAAGTGGCAAACAAATGAGACATTTAACAAAAAACAATAATAATAATGCTACACACGCATTTCTGAATGCCCAGAACCAATTTAATAAAAACTGTAAAAACGTAGAGTGCATGTATTTATACTTTATTTACCTTCAAAATAAACCCAAAAATACACAGCTTCAAGACGTGTGGTATTGAAACAATGACAATTAAAAGACTGCTGTTCAAATTATTACACATCTGTTCATTTCTGACAAACTACAGCCACATATATATTCTGAATTCTGTTTCACAAACAGGCAGAACACAAATTAAAGAAAAAGAACTATAATCTGCAAACTATAAAATCACTTAATTGTCACTCAAGTGTTGCCAATTACTATATGTCTTATTTTAGTTTTCTCCAAGGTTTTTCTTTATCGTTGGTGAGTCTGCATTCCCTCATATTGTATATGAGCAAGTAATAGTACTGACAAATAGCACAAGAAGTCAACGATATCATGATGGCTTCTAGAGGCTGAGAGCTTGTACTCTTTCTGCCCAAGCGGCTGTGACTTAAACTTAGCTGTCTAGCTAGGAAGACATTTAAGTAATACATACATAGGATAAGACGAGTTCACGCAGCAACTGGACAGAAGGAACTAGAGATACAACTAGGACAGAATGATTTACTGTTATAAGTGGGAAATAGTTAAAGTAACAACTGGTAGGGAATAGTTAAAGTAAAACTTGTATCAACAGGGTAAAAGCAACTTAACTTAGCTGACTGGCTAGGAAAACATGTAAGTAATACACAAGTAGGATGAAACGAGTTCAAGCAGCAACTGGACAGAAGGAACTAGAGATACAAGGATAGAATGAGTTACTATTATAACTGGGAAATAGTTAAAGTAACAACTGGTATCATTTGGGTTGAGTAACAACTGGGATAGTGTAACTAACTGAAATAGAGGAAGTTTAAGAAGCAACCTGAGCATACAAAAGGCTGGCCATAAGTCTGTATTCAGACTATGAAGGAAATGTCATAGAGAACTGAAGTTTTGTATACTCTTTATTTCATATTAATATAACCACTTGAAACATGTATGCCATATCTGCATGAAATTGAAAGACTGGAAATAGAAGACACTATTGTTCAGGCTAAACCAGTGATCACATGCTGTATAACTTCTTCATCACTTTCAAAATGATTTCCTTTGAGCTGGGAAAATAAAAGTCTGATGGAGCCAAATACAGACAATAGGGTGGTTTTGGAAGAATGATAATTAAAATCTTTGGCTGCTGGTTGCAACAGCTATGCTTTGTGAGTGGGCATGTTGACTTGAAGCAAAGGAAAATTTTGAATGTTTGCTATCCGGAATGTTTTCTGGTCACAACCTTTTTTTTTACATTGGTAAGGAGATCTGCATTGTACTGTCCGTTAATCATGTTGACCAACATGGCAGATAATCCCAAACTAAAGTTGGCACAATTTTCCTGCAGATTTGTGCGCTCTCAGCTTGACAGATGTTGGGAAGCCAACAATTTCCCATTCTTCTTTTTCTTCTGCTGCCCTTTAACAACCACTGGAACATAGGTCTTCAAACAACACATTCCAAGCCGTTGGATTTTCAATTCATGCTGCAAATTTTGGATTGGGGGTCCAAATTGTGACACAAAGTCTGATATGAGTCACCTGGATCATCAAAATGTTTTCTAGATGGAACATTTTTAGTATCTGTTGATAGCAATTTACGTTTGTTTGCTTCTGGTCACATGTCAACTGGCGTGCAACCCAGTGGGCACACTTTTCTTAGATGTGGTCTATTGGGTAAAATTATGTTAAAATGCTTTTTTGTTCAGTTTTACTCCACTAGCTATTTTTGCAATTGTAATTTTTATAAAATCTTTGATCCTGCTCAATGATTCTCTTCATTCTTGTTGCATTTCTGTCATCCCAAATTTTGGCAGATCAGCAATATTTGAATTGCCACTCTTAAACTGTCTCCACAAGTTGTTGTTTTTTTTTTTTTTAAACACAGCACAGGAAAGGCATGAATCATGCAGCACTTATTCTATCTATCTGTTAATTTCTGTAGTGTTTTTCTCTGTAACATCAGGAATTTTATCACAGCCCTGGCCAATGTCTTTTCCGCTGTTCTGACAAATCGTTGGAGCAGCAAACCGGTTAATAGAACATGTTGCACCTTGCACAACAGTGGGAGAATTCAATCAAGAAACAAATGCAGGTTCACAGGTTCAATGCAAACATAAGAAGCTTTGAATGTGCCTAGTTTCCATGGTTGAATTTCTAGCCAATAGACTTCTGCCCTTTCACGAAAACTAGGCCTTAACAAAACATGAACTTAAACACAACAAAATGTATGATGACGACAAGAACTTACAAACATCGTATGCTGAAGAGATGAATTTACAAAATATGAACTGCCGAAGACATGAACTTTCCTACAGACACAAATACTGCTAATGACAATATGAGGGGTACTTCTGTTTGACTTTAGGAATACATTTGTATTATATGAGGGATACTTCTCTATGTGGATAGGAAGACATGAAATCACAAGTGACCATCTTTGTGAAGGAAATTGGGCCAGTTTGTAAGAGTAAGTGGTAATTTGTACGAGGGCGTTGATAAGTTGTAATAGCATGAGGAAATTTTGTTAGCGCAAATGTGGAAGCTGTTAGAACCCGTGGGTAAGTTGATAGGGCAAGTCGACAATATGAGAGAGTCAGTGGGCAAGTTTTTAGGGAAAAGGGACATTTGTTACGTTAAATGTGTGAGTTGATGGGGCAGGTCGACAAATTGTAATAGCAAGTGGACAAATTGTTAGAGCTAGCGGGCAAGATTGTAAGAAGAAAAGGGGAAGTTTGAAGTCGAGTGGGTAAGTTGTTAGGGCAATTCGATAAGTTGTGAGAGCAAGTGGATAATTGTGAGAACCAGCCGGTAAGTTGACAATGGATTTGGGAAAGTTGTTATGGTAAGTGTGTTGGTTGATACGGCAAGTTGACACTATACGAGTGCTAGTGGCCAAGTTGTTGTAGCAAATAGGGGAATTGTTAGGGCAAGTGGGGATGTTGATAGGTTAATTCGACAAGTTGTGAGAGGATGTGGAAAAGTTTTTTGGTCCAGTGGGCAAGTTGACAAGGTGTGTGAGTTTGTGGGGGAGTTGTTATGTTAAGTGTACAAGTTGCTAGGACAAGTCGACAAGATGTGGGAACTAGTGGCCAAGTTGTTAGGGCAAATGGGGGTCTTGTGAGGGCAAGTGGGGGATCTGCTCTGTCAATTCTACAAGTTGTGGGAGCATGAAGGGAAGTTGTTAGGTCCAGTGGGCAAGTTTCTAGGGCAAGTCGACAAATTGTGAGAATTAGTGGGAAAGTTGTTATGTTAAGTGTGTAAGCTGATAGGGCAAATCGACAAGTTGCGGGAGCTAGTGGACAAGTTGTTATGGCAAATTGGGGAGTTGGTAGGGTAAGTTGAGAAGTTGTAAAAGTAAGTAGATAAGTTGTCAGGGCAATTCGACTAGTTGTGCGAGCCAGTGGACAAGTTTATAAGGGGTAGTTGACAAACTGACATTAGAAGTGGGGAAGTTATTATGGTAAGTGTTTCAATTGATAGGACAAGACGACAGATATGAGAGCAAGTGGAAACGTTGTTAGGGCAAATGGGGGAGTCGTTAAGGTAAGTGGGGAAGTTGATATGTCGTCTATTCGACAAGTTGTGGGAGGATGTGGGGAAGTTGATAGGGCAAGTTGACATGTGTTGGTTTATTTGTTTGTGTACGTCTGTTGTGTCAGTTTTCATTGGTTGTGACAGTTTTCGTTGGCTGTTTCATTTTGTCATTGTGACATTTTTTTTTAAAATCAGGGAGTGCGTCATTTTCGGTTGTTGTCGATTTCTTTTATTGTTACATGGTTACTTTGACATTTACATTTGGGTGTCTTTTTTTTTCTTTGCTTGTGACATAAGTTGTCACTGGTCGTGGGAGTTGTCGGTGTTCTTTGATTGGTTATGTCACTTCTTTGATAGTCTCAATTTTTGTCATTTTCAGTGGTTGTGTCTTATTCGGTTGTCGTTTGTTACCTTTTGTGTGTTACATTTTGACCTTTACAGTTGGCTGTCTTGTTTTCTTTGGTTGTATCAGTTTGTCGTTGTGTCAGGTTTTAAGTTTTTATGTTGGCCGTTTTTATTGGATGTTTTAGTTTTCTTGTTTGGGTCATTTTCAGTTGTTGTATGATACATTTTAACGTTACCATTTGTATCTTTTGGTTTCTTTGGTTGTGTAATTTTGTCGTTGTGTCAGTTTGTCGTTGTGTCATTTTTCTGTGGGTGTGTCTTTTTGTCATTGTTTGTGTCATTTTCTCGTACCATTTTATTTTTGAGTAGTTGCAGATTTCTTTGTATGTGTTACATTTCGGACGTATTGCTTTTCTTAAGGTGCATTGTTCAGTGTTTGTGTCAGTTTTCTCACTGATTATATCAGCAAGTTTCATTGGTTGTTTCAGTTTTCATTGTGTGTGTGTGTGTGTGTGTGTGTGTGTGTGTGTGTGTGTGTGTGTGTGTGTGTGTGTGTGTGTGTGTGTGTGTGTGTGTGTGTGTGTGTGTGTGTGATTTTAGATATTTTTTATGCGTCACTGTGTTGTTGTGTCAGTTTTCATCATCGGCATCATCATTCAGTGAATGTCTTTCGCTGCGGATTTTACCCACGGATGTTAAAAACGTTTATATATAAAATTGGGACACGATTAGATCACACAGACGGTGTGATCGTTATTTGTCTGAATGTACATTTTTTTTTAACCGACCGGATACTCATGCCGCCATTGATTGGGGTTCCCGTTTATTCCCGATATTCAATGCCCAGACCTCTCATTTTAAAATTGATGTCAGCCTGCATACAATATTGAGGCATCGAGAGACACAAGCCCTACGGTTCTACCATGCAAGCCCCAAAATTCGTCATTGTTCGATATACCTTTTTAAGTATCCAATGGATCTGATTTCGAGGCGTTTGTGACCAAATTAAACGGTGTTAACTTGGTCAATTCAGCGAGTCTAGATAGACCAGATACAAAATTCTATGTTGAATCAATACCCAGTATCACGTTTTATATTTACAAGATGGTGGAGTTCCCTGTCTGATGTTGTTTAGAAACCATAACCAAGGCCCTCTGATCTCTTTGGGAGGTAAACGACGCAAGGTTTAGCTGTTTAACCGTATAGAGGTTGTGTACCAATAAAAGTTGTGTGAAAATGTTACCTTTTTGTTTGTTTTATTTATTGGTGTTGTTATTGTTTTATGTTTTATATTAAATGTTGTATACTAGATGTACCTACACACCGATGAGTCACTTGACTACCTCTTACTTCATCGCTCACATTAACCACCACCACTTCACTACACGTACAATCCCCTACAATTAAGGGGTCACTTGACTACCCCTTGACCACTTGACCACTTCTTGACCACCACTTTCCCAAGTAACCGCTCATTTTAACCACCACCGCGTCACTGCCCACACTCTCCTCTACAATTGTAGGGGTTACGTGACCACCCTTGACCACCCTTTGATCACGTCATCGGTCACTATAATCACCACCGTGGCACTATGCGTACTCTTTCCAACAATTTAAGGGGTTACTTGACCACCCCTTGACCAGATGACCACCCCTTGACCACCTCTTTATCACGTCATCACTCACTTTACCAATCACCGCATCACCGCATCACTACACGCACTCTCCTCTACAATTTAAGGGGTCAATTGACTACAACTTGACCACCTCTTGACCGCATCTTGACCACGTCATCACTCACTTTAACTATCACCGCATCACTAGACGCACTCCACTCTACAATTTACAGGGTCACTTGACCACCCCTTGACCACTTGTCCATCACTTGACCACCACTTGCCCACGTCATCGCTCACTTTAATCAACAAAATTTCACCACACGCACTCTCCTCTACAATTTAAGTGGTCACTCCACCACTTGACCACCTCTTAACCACCATTTAACCACCTCTAGATCATCACCATGTCACTATAGTACCTTCCTCTACAATTTAAGTGGTCATTGGACCACTTGACCACTACTTGACCACTAATTGGCCACTACTTGACAACCTCTTGATCATCACCATATCACTACATGAACTTTCACGTACAATTTAAGTGGTTACTTGACTACCCCTTGACCACTTGACGATCTCTTGACCACATCTTGACTACCCGTTGACCACGTCATCGATCACTTTAACCACCACCACGTCACTACAAGTACCATCCCATACAATCTCAGGGTCACTTGACCACCTCTTGACCGCTTGACCACCTCTTGACCACTCCTTAACCACCACTTAACCACGTCATCCCTCACTTTAACCACCACCACATCACTACCCGTACTCTCCCCTACAATTTAAAGGGGACTTCACCACCCCTTGACCGCTTGACCAGTTATTGACCACCTCTTCACCACGTCTACTTTTAAAAATTATACAAAGAGTTATATCCCCTTTGAGGAAGTGGATCGATAAATGCTAAAATAGATTTCAAATTGATGTTGGAAATCGATAATTGGTTGATTTATATAGTCTTCTTCCTCCTCCTCCTCCTCCTCCTCCTCCTCCTCCTCCTCAAAAATGCACTGGCTTTAGCCCGAAATACACTACTCATGGAGCGCTGTTGATGAGAGGAAGTAGAATGCAGCTGATAGAACCGGCGGCTGCCTTCAGAGAGCTGGGGATCGATGAGTACGAGCTGAGGTTCACCTGCAATATCAGCACTGAGGAGGATGGATCAGTCTCCGACACAGCAGAGAGGGTCTACAGGACACTGTTGAGAGAGTTACCCCACTGCCCGATTCAGTGTTCCAAAGATGGCTCCATCAACGTAGGAGAGTCTGTGCAGGTCAAAGTCTCCGGGGATGACGACTGTAAAAATATTGTAGTCTCCTGGTACATCAAGATGAGGACATCGGAAGCCACATACAAAAGGTGTTGTGGCCAGATCCCTGATGGTTGTGGTCTGATTCTCACACGGAGTCTCTGTTGTTCTTTGTTGTTGGGATTTGTATAATATAGGATGATGATTGTTTCGTTTGCCTGTGGTACGGAATTTTTGTATGGTGACTCGTGCTTATGAAAGTGTTAGGTCTAATGTGTGTATGTGTGGGGGAGAGAGAGAGAGAGAGAGAGAGAGAGAGAGAGAGAGAGAGAGAGAGAGAGAGAATGTGTATGGGACAGAAAGAGTACATGTAACACAGAGAGAGGGAAAGAGAGATCATTGCTGCATCTCATGTAAAGTCAGAATTGAATCTTCATTTGCTTTTTATATTTCCCAGCAGCTCCGGTGAAAGTGTGTCTGTGTGTGTGTGTGTGTGTGTGTGTGTGTGTGTCTGTGTGTGTGAGAGACACAGAGAGAGGGAATGAGAGAAAGTGTGTATATAAGACACACAGAGTGTGAGACAGAGAGAGTGTATGTATATGTATGAGATAGAGATAGAGAGAGTGTATGTCTGTGTATGAGATAGCGAGAGATCATGTCTGCACCACCTGTAAAATGATAATTGAATCATTATCATATACCATTTATAGAAGGGGAAGTGCTTAACTAAGTTAATAAATTCAATAAGCGTGACAGATATTAAAAGCAGAACAGACCAAATAAAAGCTGCATTTCAAAACTTAAAAAAAAATGTACTCCTTTGCTATTGTTTTTGGTTCAGTGCAAGTACAGAATGCATCATACCCTTGAGTGATCACTCAGCGATCAACTTAAATAAGCTCAGCTGAGCTTGATGAGCCTTAGAAAGGAGCATATTTTATGTATTTACTTTGTGCCTCTGAAGTGTTACTGCTGGTCTACTGTTCCACCCTCTGACGGTTCAAATAAAAGTCCAATTCAACAATTCAGAATGCTAATATAATTAGAAGCTGTGATGACTATGTTGTTGTAACAAAACGTCTTTCTGCATTCACTGTTGGTACAGTGAAAAGTTCCACCAAACGATAACATGAATGATGTAGAACAGCGCGTACTTTGTTGTTGTCAAACATTGATTGAAACAGTTGGCGTCCAGAGAATAATTTGTAATTTCAATAAATTACTCCGCTAAAACCATTAACTCTGGTCAAACGTTAATGTAATAACACTAAAAAAAAATCCATCTACAGAAGAGATGTAAATTATTCCAGGAGTTCGCGTGCACATCTAGAAGACATCATTGTTTATGTCTTGAGATTGATGATTGAGCAAACACCGACAACTTTGCTCGCCACCTTTTCCGCTGCTGTTCAGTTATGGGAACAACTTCAGCATAGACAAATCAGCCATCAGGTGAAAAGGAGGCGAAGTGAGGAGGACAGTTGTGAAGTCAATAAGAAATCCAAAGCAATGATTGAGAACAGCAAAGGTGATGATGAAGACAAAGAGGAAGATATGTGTTCTATTTGCTTAGAGACACGGTCGACTAATGGTGACCATCGTGTGGTCATCTAGCTGATAACCAGATTTATACGTTGTGAAGAGAAACCAGAGTAAACCTAAACTCTGTTTACACAGACGCTGCCTAGCAGATAAAGAAATAAATAATTTACTAAATAATATATATTACACAAATATTTACTGTCTGAAATTGCAAATAAAATCAAAAGTGTGTATTTTTTTTAATAATCGTAACATTTAATTCATAACATCCAAAATATAAATAAAATTTTTATAGGAATAAACATATACTTCTCTTGCGAAATAACTACCAGTACAAATATAGTGAAATCTATAATTGTTCCCCTTGATTGATAAAGTCGAAACATGACTTCAACCTAGATGGAATTATTTCCCTTGTAATAAAAGAATTAAAAACAGGTGCACATTCTTTACAGGACGTCGCATCAACACCAGCATTATTTGCTGTTGTTATCTCTTGGCAAGTTTACGTTCAGTAGTTTTCTATTGCTTTCTGAACTACCGGCATTCATACCATTTCGTAAAAAACTAACACAAGACAGTTTGCTGCCAAATCGTCTGTAGCTGCGTTTCGAAATCGGGTATGCTGGAACTGCGCACGTAACCCCTTCGCCTCGAAGCAAGAAAAAAAAATATTCGTACTAATAAACCATCCTGCTCACGATATCTTTTTATGGCTGGTGTTTAGCTTCTCCTCTGATGTCTACATTTTTTAAGGCTGGTGTTTAGCTTGTCCTCTGATGTCCACATTTTTAAGGCTGGTGTTTAGCTTGTCCTCTGATGTCCACATTTTTAAGGCTGGTGTTTAGCTTGTCCTCTGATGTCCACATTTTTAAGGTTGGTGTTTAGCTTGTCCTCTGATGTCCACATTTTTAAGGCTGGTGTTTAGCTTGTCCTCTGATGTCCACATTTTTAAGGTTGGTGTTTAGCTTGTCCTCTGATGTCCACATTTTTTTTTTCTCTTTCAGCTTCCATTCTAACACAATTCTTCCCAATCTTGACACATCATCATCATGTGCCTTGCCGATAAGCATGGGCGGTCATGTTTCACCATCTCACACGATCACCAGAGTCGTGAATCATCTCTGTGTTCTTGTATCAACCATACCATGTGGCTAGTGAAACCTGGAATGTTTACCAGCGATAATCCAGGAAATTAAACCACTTCCACACAGTCTGCCTTAGAAAGCTATTGAAGATTAAATGGCAAGACAAGAACACAGACACTGAAGTCCTAGAAATATCGCCCATGTCCAGTATCCATACTCTACTAATGAAGAATCAGCTTCGCTGGGCTGGTCACTTGACTCGCATGCCAGATCACAGGTTCCCTAAATGCTTTTTTTTTCCTTACGACGGCCAGAGGAAACGCTTTAAAGACACTTTGAAGATTTCACTAACAGTTTTTGGAATCCATCACGACACTTGGGAGACTGCTGCCAAAGACCGAAATTTGTGGCTTTACAACATTACGCAAGGGTGTAGTCACTTGTGAAGCAAACAGGACTGCAAGAGCTGTGGGGGGAAAAAGACTGAACAGAAAAACAAATGCAGGAGATCCTTCTCCTGGAACGTCAAGCATTCTTTGCTCACATTGTCAAAGAACATTTCGAGCCAAAATAGGCCTTACCAGCCATCTTAGAACTCACGGCTGCAAACTTTCTTTCTACCCCACTGGATGACATGAATGGTCATCATCATTCTTGATGGACAAACACCACCATCCAGGCATATTTACTTCTCTGCTTTTCCCTTGTTCTTTTCCCTTCAATCTTACTGTTTGTCACCAAGTTCTCCAATTTATTTCTTCTCATAACGTTACCAAATAATGTTGACAGTCTATGTCTAATTTCTCTAATCAGTTTGCGATTTTCATTTGTTTCTTGTAGGGCTTGGTCATTTGGTTTTCTGACTGGCCATGGTATTCTTGTCTGTGCATTTTCCTCAGAAACCACATATCCACAGCTATTAGATGTTTTTCAGCTTTTCTGCTCATTGTCCACGCTTCACATCCATACAAAAGTACAGGTTCTATTTAGCACTTCAACACTCTTTGTCTCGTTGCAAATGACATCTGTTTATTTATTAGTCAGTATGTTTTCCATTTTGCAAAAGGCTACCTTCGCCATGGCGATTATTGTTCTGATCTCATCAAGGCATCTCCCATCAGCTGTTATGACATTTCCGAGATAATTGTACCAATCCACTTGTTTAAGAATATTCCCCTTTACTTGCATATTACACTGTGGTATTTCCTTCTTCTTAGTGACGACCATAATCAGTGTCTTCTTTCAATTCAATTCTAACCCTAGTTGTTCACTGTGTGCAACAACCACATCAACTAAATGTTGTAGATTCCGCTCATTGTCTGCAATCAATACTGTAATCTTGACACAAGCACCAAGAACATCAACAAACGGGCAGATATGGCTAAGAGATGGCAGCGTCTACCTCAAGGTCATCATTTACCTGGTTCGCTGCGAGCATAGAGGCTGGCATTTTATTCAGAATGTTGTTTCTAATATCACATGCACCCACGATGTCTTGAGCAGTGACATTAGATACATACTCTTCTCACGATCTCTTGAGTAGTGACATTAGATACATAGTCGTCTCACGATGTCTTGAGTAGTGACATTAGATACAAAGTCTTCTCACGATGTCTTGAGTAGTGACATTAGATACATAGTCTTCTCACGATGTCTTGAGTAGTGACATTAGATACATACTCTTCTCACGATCTCTTGAGTAGTGACATTAGATACATAGTCTTCTCACGATGTCTTGGGTAGTGACATTAGATACATAGTCTTCTCACGATGTCTTGAGTAGTGACATTAGATACATAGTCTTCTCGCGATGTCTTGAGTAGTGACATTAGATACATAGTCTTCTCACGATGTCTTGAGTAGTGACATTAGATACACAGTCTTCTCACGATGTCTTGAGTAGTGACATTAGATACATAGTCTTCTCACGATGTCTTGAGTAGTGACATTAGATACATAGTCTTCTCACGATGTCTTGAGTAGTGACATTAGATACATAGTCTTCTCACGATGTCTTGAGTAGTGACATTAGATACACAGTCTTCTCACGATGTCTTGAGTAGTGACATTAGATACATAGTCTTCTCACGATGTCTTGAGTAGTGACATTAGATACATAGTCTTCTCACGATGTCTTGAGTAGTGACATTAGATACATAGTCTTCTCACGATGTCTTCAGTAGTGACATTAGATACACAGTCTTCTCACATTAAAAAAAAAATTGTTGCGTGTCCTTCACAGGACGTAGCAGTCAACACCAGCAATTTTGCTGTTAGTGATTCCTGGGCAAGATTTATGTTCAGTAGTTTGCCATTGCTTTCTGAACGACCGGAACCTATATCTTTTTCGGGGAAAAAAAACCCAGCACCGCTGTGTTTCGAACCTGGGTATACCGGATTACGAATCGCATCCGAAATTTCTTCGACACGGAACAGGTTCATAGCCTTATCACATAAAGGTTAAAGTCTTAAAAAATGGTCGGGTGCAAATTGCAGAACTAAAATTTCACAGCCCCTGGAAATTATAAAGAGTAGGCTGTAAGGCCGCTTCTTGACAAAATTGTTATTGGGAAGCCTGCCCAAAGGGGAATAGACAGCTCGTAGATGAACTCTGTCTATAGGAAATAAACCGGACACAAGCAAGCCAAAGTCAGAAACATAACCTCTAAGTTAGAGAGGTACATACCTAGGTGTGATGCATTCTTCCTGAAAAAGGATAAAGAAATCAATATAAAGCAAATTACCTTGGGTGACGTACTAGATTCGATATTGACGTACATTATTTTCATGTTTTCTTTCCAAAGACTTTGATTGTCCCCAGACTACCTACAAGACAGCATGTGTGTCTCGTTTTGCTTGGCCCCTATCCCTTGACCTGGCCAACATGGAAGACCCTACCAGTAGCTTACAGTACAGGCGGCATGGCTCTCGGAGTCACTGGAATCCATTCACCCCTCCAAGGTGGAGACAACAGAAGGATGATGAGGAAATCAACAAAGACAAAAACAGTTTTGTATAGTGACAGAAAAACGCCATGCTACAAGATTAGAAGCTGCTAGGAGTAGACTTAGGACCACTGTCCAGGCAAAGCTTTTAATTGTGTGTGTGTGTGTGTGTGTGTGTGTGTGTGTGTGTGTATGGTATATGTACGTGAGTGGGCACACGTGTGTATGTGTGAAGGCCAACCTACTGAAAAACAGATTATGTTATCATGGATGAAACCCATCTTGAGGAACTAAACCTCACACAAATGGATGTCGAAGTTGGTACACAACAACCTATTGACAAATAGATCCTGTTATCATGGATGGAACCAATCTTGAGGAACTAAACCTCACATAAATGGATGTTGAAGTTGGGATACACCAACCTATTGATAAATAGATCCTGTTATCATGGATGAAACCCATCTTGAGGAACTAAACCTCACACAAATGGATGTCGAAGTTGGGACACAACAACCTATTGACAAATAGATCCTGTTATCATGGATGGAATCAATCTTGAGGAACTAAACCTCACACAAATGGATGTCGAAGTTGGGACACACCAACCTATTGGCAAACAGATCCTGTTATCATGGATGGAACCAATCTTAAGGAACTAAACCTCACACAAATGGATGCCGAAGTTGGACACACCAACCTTCGTGTCAGTGAGGGCATTAATGGGCATAGTGTAACTCTCTTCCTTTGAAGGAGGAACACAGAAGAAGAAATCAACCAACACATAATCAGTTTCATTATTTATTGACAGAAAAACTCCATGCTACAAATTCTACTCAACAACCACTGAAATCAAAGAATTGGCAAATGTATTCTTTAACTAGGAAAATAAACTTAAGGGAATCCAAACTATACAATACATGATAAAATAACAAAATCAAAGTGAGAAAGTTCATAATATTGTGAGAATTAGACAAACATATTGGAATAATTCAGTGCAAAATTATTACTGTAAACAGAGTAGTTTATGAAATGAAGTTCAAATTTCAGCCCATATTTTATGTTTTTATTTGACATCTGTTGCATAAGAGTCCCCAATCCTTTCCCAAATTCTATTATGCCAAGTGGCATGGGCAATCACGCCTTTCCATAACTTCTGCTGTACAGCACTATGTGTCAGTTTACTGATATCTTTTCATGCATGATGCAAAACTATCCAGAATGTTCCCTCGGTCTTCCTCTATCTCGTTTTCTTACCATTGATCTTAACCAGATCTAAATACTGCATCTAATAAAACTTAACAAAGGAAGTCAACATGTGAGGTAAAAAATAGGAGGATATTTTAACAAATAACTTAACAGAAATAATTACATTGTGTCACAGATTTAGAAGGAATAGTTCTATTACAGTGTGATAATAAACAATAAAGTAAAATTCGTAACAGTAATTTTAAAATAGAGTAAACAAAAAAAATCATTTAAAATGCATGTTTTAGTTTGCAGCTGCATTTTGTGAAACAAGATGACTTTATTTTCTTTATTTTTATTTTTCCCACTTCCGCAGTTAAATGTCATATTGCAAACAGCTGCATTGGATAAATGGTTGGAAATTTCAGGACATGATAGAGGCCATTTTTGAAGATATTATCTTTTAAGAAACCTACCACAATGAAAATAAAATATGGTTGACTGAAAACATACTCAGTGTCAAGTTCTATTTATTGATTTGTTGTCATTGCCAAATATTATTTGAAATCTGGCATACAAAGAAACCATGTTATAACTAGCATTCTTATATTAGAAAGTATTAGCTAAATCCTTTTCAACTGGATATTCTTTATCATCAGGTCAGTAAGTCTGAAGACAAGTGTTGAAATTGTCTGATCATATCCGTCTAGTTTCCTATTCTCAGCAACTCTCTTCAGCTCAGCATAGATCTGTGCTCCAACGTCCTTGCCAGCTTGAATGATATCAGATATTAAGTAAAAGACCCTTTTAAATGCTTTGAGGAGGTCATTATGGCTGAATGGATATAAGTGCTCGTTCTTACACATCCGGTTTGCTGATGCAGAGGTGGCGGGTTCAACCCCTATGCCAGATAGCGATCACTGAACCACATCATACAGAGAAAGGTTAAAGGGATTTTTCCTAAGTATGCACCAAAAGATATAGTGCACAAAGAAACTAAGGGAGATGAGCTGTCAGAGGACAACAAGGAAACATACGATGTGGTGCCGTCTTCAAGACTAGACGTGTTTTCTTTGTGTGGATCAAATTCGTGGCGCGATTGGATATTTTAATGCAAGTGTATTTGATATTCAAGTGGGCGACAGGAGGAGTCATTTGCTGAGAAGAAACTATGGATCGAAGAACCGTGGACCTAAAAGCGAGATAAATCTACCAGGAACGTTATGTGGAATGGATACACGCTGGGCGCTGAGGTGAAGGTTAGAGACATTGACCATAGCAATTCCAGGGCTCAAAAGATAGATGTTAGTCCTGTCGTAAAGGTGCGCTATCGAGACAATGAATTGTATGAGCATGTTGATACACCCAATAAAACAGGTGTTGTGTTAACTTGTCACCGGAGCCGCGTCAGTAATTCGCTACCAAGTTGCTTTTGACTTTGAGCGTTCGTGTTTCTGGCGACGAGCCTAGTTGAATAATACCTCGTGTGGATTTTGTCAATAGCTTGTATTACGGCATAGCTGAGAGGGATCTACATTGAGGCACATGGGAGCTCTTTTCGGGCCAAGTGAATTTCGGCATTGTCCTTACGAGATCCACAAATGAATGCATTACATGGCAAGAATATCCCACCAAGCTGTGCACGGAAAGAAAGTTTGCACGCTGAAATTTAGTGCGACGCACCACTCGCCGGAAATTGTAACACCACTTAACTTAAGCACCGGATTGACAACAGGCGAAAACTGCAATGAAATATTGAAACAAATTTAGAAAGTTCATGTTATTTCGTGATGGCTTACAGGAGGTAAGAGAAAGTTAAATTTACTTATAGTATCTGACACACACACACACCAAGATCTTACGTGGCAGAAACGAATAAATAACAACGCCTTTAGCCACAAGACTGTATAACATTCATTTACACACCAAAGAAATTATTGCCCATCAATTGCACCAATTGGAACAGAACGTTTGACGCAGCCTAGTTGAATAATACCTCGTGTGGATTGTGTCAATAGCTTGTAAAGTTGTATTATGGCATAGCTGAGAGGAATCTACTTTGAGGCACCCTACACCAGTCAGTTGAATTAACATGTTCACTTCTCGCCCTTGATTTGGGGACGTAAATTACAAGTACCTCTGAAGTCAGAGTCGGTTCACCTGATGGCGAGGGACACTGGTAATGGGGAGCTTCTTCTTCTTTCATTCACTTGAAATATGATGTCTATAACAACTGCAACATTGTCTCTTGTATGAGTTTAACTGTCCTATTTAGTTCACTCAGTGCTCCACAGAGGTTATAGGGAAAACTAATCCACACGCAAAAATCTGTCCTGCAGAATAGAAGTAGTAGCACATGTATGGACTACACTTGAGTTCAAAGCGAGTGAGTGCCAAAAAAAATGCCTTGAGGGGCGCTGAGTATATGGTTCTAGCAGAGTATTTATATAGACCAGCTGAGCCAAGAACTGACATTACAGCACTTGGGGACATGCCCACATAAGCTCCGTATAGACCAGTTAAGTCAAGAACCGACATCACAGCACTCTGGGACATTCCAATATGTGCTCCGTATAGTCAGGATGAGTCAAGAACCGACATCACAGCACTCTGGGACATTGCCTTATGTGCTCTGTATAGACCAGTTGAGTCAAGAACAGACATCACAGCACTCTGGGACATTGCCTTATGTGCTCCGTATAGACCAGTTGAGTCAAGAACAGACATCACAGCACTCAGGGGCATTGCCTTATGTGCTCCGTATAGACCAGTTGAGTCAAGAACAGACATCACAGCACTCTGGGACATTGCCTTATGTGCTCCGTATAGACCAGTTGGAAATTAACGGCAGATGTGGTTGGTATCATGGCAGCCACCTTTACTTCCCACGGTATTTCCTGTTATACATTTTAGGCTAGGTTGATCTGGGAGCAAAGGTTAATTATTAAAAATCAACCTCAAAGGGGATTCGAAGACGTGACCACCAAGATGGCAGGCAAGCTTGCTAGCCACCGTGCCACTATTACTATGATAGGAATTGTTCTTTGTCTGAACAGGTAGTACTGTATCTATTTTCTCCTGTTATAAATTTAGAACGATTGTTTTCACAGTAATTTAATGTTTTACACTGGGATTTTAATTGTTATAAATTTGCCTTATTTGTTTTGTATCGTTTATTTAATTTTAGATAATTAAAAGCATAACTGAAACATTTACTGAAATGTTCCTATAGTTTCATTACAATCTTGTTTTCATAGGTTAGTACATCCAAAAGTTCCCAAGTTCTGTTTGCAAACTTATTCACTACATAACAAAGTGATTGTAATTTCATGCTGCCACAGATTCACTGGCACCTTGCAGTCTTGACAGACGATAGTTTGTTACATTGTGCTTCCAAAAAGGCATAACCTCTACATACAATAAAGCCTGCACTGAATTGTAGAGACCATGTGTTGTCCATGCAACATCATCTCTTTCTTGGCGTGCCTAGTTTACTCCAGAGGAAACATATCCCTTATACATCCGGAACAACACAAGCTGTAGAAGCTGCCAGATCAGCACAGCAATGCTCTAAATGCCCGCCTGGGAGCTTTGATCCTGAACCAGTTGCTGACCAAGGCTATATTAAGTTCATTGGCTTCTTTTTCATTCCTCTAATGAGGGAAGTGCACCACACCTAAATATGCACAGCAGAGATCAGTGGATCCAACTTCAGGATGCATGTGTTCAAGGTTTACTTCCTCCAGGCAATTTTCATAAAATGTAGAAGGTTCTTCCCCTGGATAGATTTTCTTTCCTAACAACTTTACCACAGCAGTTGCCTTATGGCCTGGTCTTTACGATTTCCAGCTGCCATGGGATTTTTAATGTGCAAAACTTGCAAATGGAACCTCCTGCTTTACTCCTTATCCGAGAAGGGTAGGTGTCCGATCCCACTATCCAAGAGATCAAGGGAGATGTGTTACATCACTAGACAGCAATGGGATCATCGTTAAATTATGTACAGAGTTATAGATGAATAGATATGCGCCTGTGAAAAATACTTCTGACGAACAATCTGTATGTTTTAACTGGATTCAAATACGTTTCTTCAGAAAATATTGCTGTAAGAAAATGTTCACGTACATACAGAAGTTTGAAGAAAACTGGTATTTCTACAGTAATCAACAGAATTTGGAATGTCAACAGCGCTACTAGTAATGCATCTGGTACATTTAAGCCTTTGTAAGTTCCAAGCAACACTTTGTGGTATGCTTTTTCCATATGAATCCTTATCATCCTGTAATGTTTTTTGTTTGGTACTTTTAACATTTAGTCAGGGCCTACTACATAAATCTGCCAGTGGGCATCTCTACTGTGTATTTTGCTGCTTTGAAAGTAATAGACTAATTATTGTTCATAGTTGTCATTTATCTCCTTGGGCATCTGTTGGGAAACCTTCAGAGCTGAAAGTATTCAGGTAATGTAAATTATGCCAGAATACAACAGCAGTCAGCTATCACTTTGCATCATCAACAGCATGTACCTTGCCAAGTGGCTCAGGCATTCATGTCTCTCCACAGATCTCAGTCCTTGGTGTTCTGGATCAACTCTATGGATGATAGTCCTCCATATCACCATCTTACTCCATCCAAAAATCATTGCTTGTGGTCTGCCTCTACTTCTTCAATCATTGATCGTTTGATCGTTCCGGCCATCACGATGTTCTCCAATGTCTCTTTTCTTGACCAAAGAACATTGTTTGTCACTTTCTTATAATTGTGTATAACGTTCTACTTTCACTAGCCTGTTCCGATCACTGTCAGTCATTCTGGCAGTCCAAGGTGTTTGCAACATTTGTCTTGGAAACCACATTTATGTTGCCATAAAGCTCTTCTTAGTTTATTTATTCATATTCTAAAATTCATTGCCATACAGCAGAACATGTTGAATATAACATTTAAATGCTCTCTTTCTTACATTAATTGAAAATTACTTATTATATAAGATACTCTTCACCTTCTGAAATGCAGCTTTAGCTTGCTCTATTAAGCTCTTAATATCTGTCATGCATCTTTCATCTGATGTTATGATTGCTACCAAATATTTGAATTCACTGACTTTGTATGCCAAACTAAATTACATTTTATGGCAATACTTCTAACAAAGCAGGTATATTTAATTTGGTTCCTAATATATAATTTTTAAAAATGGGGTTAAAAGGCAACCAATATTGTTAGGCAGCCTTGAACAAGAAGTATCTATTTGACCCTTAAGTGAAACAGTTTTGTATGAAACTTCTTATTACTGTTAACTTATTTTTGCGAGCAACGTGCCCTGATTTTCATAATGGAAAAATAAGTGGCAAACAAAAGAGACATTTAAAAAAACCATTAATAATAATGTTACACATGCATTTCTGAATGCCCAGAACCAATTTAATAAAAACTGTAAAATAAAAAGTAGAGTGCATGTATTTGTACTTTATTTACCTTCAAAATAAACCCAAAAATATACAGCTTCAAGACATGTGGTATTGAAACAATGACAATTAAAAGACTGCAGTTCAAATTATTACACATCTGTACATTTCTGACAAACTACAGCCACATATATATTCTGAATTCTGTTTCACAAACAGGCAGAACACAAATTAAAGAACAAGAATTATAATCTACAAACTATCAAATCACTTAATTATCACTCAAGTGTTGCCAATTACTATATGTCTTATTTTAGTTTCATCCAAAGTTTTTCTTTATCGTTGGTGAGTCTGCATTCCCTCATATTGTATATGGACAAGTAATAGTACTGACAAATGGCACAAGAAGTCAACGATGTCATGATGGCTTCTAGAGACTGAGAGTTTGTACTCTTTCTGCCCAAGCGACTGTGACTTTAACTTAGCTGTCTGGCTAGGAAGACATTTAAGTAATACATACATAGGATGAGACGAGTTCAAGCAGCAACTGGACAGAAGGAACTAGAGATACAACTAGGACAGAATGATTTACTGTTATAACTGGGAAATAGTTAAAGTAAAACTTGTATCAACAGGGTAAAAGCAACTTAACTTAGCTGTCAGGCTAGGAAAACATTTAAGTAATACACAAGTAGGATGAAACGAGTTCAAGCAGCAACTGGACAGAAGGAACTAGAGATACGAGGATATAATGAGTTACTATTATAACTGGGAAATAGTTAAAGTAACAACTGGTATCAACTGGGTGGAGTATCAACTGGGATAATGTAACTAACTGAAATAGAGGAAGTTTAAGAAGCAATCTGAGCATACAAGAGGCTGGCCATAAGTCTGTATTCAGACTATGAAGGAAATGTCATAGAGAACTGAAGTTTCGTATACACTTTATTCCATATTAATATAACCACTTGACACATGAATGCCATATCTGCTTGAAATTGAAAAGACTGGAAATAGAAGACACTATTATTCAGGCTAAACCAGTGATCACATGCTGTATAACTTCTTCATCACTGTCAAAATGATTTCCTTTGAGCTGGGAAAATAAAAGTCTGATGGAGCCAAATCCAGACAATAGGGTGGGTTTGGAATAATGATAATTAAAATCTTTGGCTGCTAGTTGCAAAAGCTATGCTTTGTGAGTGGCAATGTTGACTTGAAGTAAAGGAACATTTTGAATGTTTGCTATCCTGAGTGTTTTCTGCTCACAACCCTTTTGTTTTACATTGGTAAGGAGATCTGCACTGTACTGTCCGTTAATCATGTTGACCAACATGGCAGATAATCCCAAACTAAAGTTAGCATCACTTTCCTGCAGATTTATGCGCTCTCAGCTTGACAGATGTTGGGAAGCCAACAATTTCCCATTCTTCTTTTTCTTCTGCTGCCCTTTAACAACCACTGGAGCATAGGGCCTCAAACAACACATTCTAAGCCGTTGGGTTTTCCATTCATGCTGCACATTTTGGATTGGGGGTCAAAATGGTGACAAAGTCTGATATGAGTCACCTGGATCATCAAAATATTTTCTGGAAGGAGCTTTTTTAGCATCTGTTGACAGCAATTTACGTTTGTTTGCTTCTTTATGTTAAAATGCTTTTTTGCTCCACTATTTTTACAATTGTAATTTTTATAAAATCTTTGATCCTGCTCAATGATTCTCTTCATTCTTGTTGCATTTCTGTCATCCCAAACTTTGGCAGATCAGCAATATTTGAGTGGCCACTCTTAAACTGTCTCCACAAGTTTTTTTTTTAAACACAGCACACAAAAGGCATGAATCATGCAACATTGATTCTATCTCTCTGTTTATTTCTGTAGTGTTTTTCTCTGTAACATCAGGAATTTTATCACAGCCCTGGCCTCTGACTTTTCCACTCTTCTGACAAATCGTTGGAGCAGCAGACTGGTTAATAGAACATGTTACACCTTGCACAACAGTGGGAGAATTCACTCAAGAAACAAATGCAGGTTCACAGATTCAATGCAAACATAAGAAGTTTTGAATGTGCTCAGTTTCAAGTATCTCCTACCGCTCCTTTGTAGTCAGGGTAAAGACTTATGACCAGCTGACTGTAGTTAGTTACATAAACATTTGGAATCAAGTAGGTTAAAGTAACAACTGAGATCAAAGAGGTTAAAGTAACAATTAAGATCAAGTAACCCAAAGTAAAAGGTGGGACGAAGTCAGTAAAAGTAACAACTGACACTGAGTAAGCTGGAAAGTAATAACTTGAATACAGTGGGTTAAAACAACAGCTGGGATATATGGGTTAAAGTAACAACTGGGATATATGGAATAAAGTAACAGCTGGGATATACGGGTTAAAACAATAGTTGGGATATATAGGTTAAAGTAACAGCTGGGATACAGTGAGTTAAAGTAACAGCTGGCATGAAGTAAGTTAAAGTGACAATTAGAACAGAGTTGCTTAAAATAACAGCTGAGATAAAATAAGGTAACAACTGGTAAAGAGTGAAAATATGTCCCAACTGTCTGCAATAAGAGTAGTTACAAATAAAGACCAGGTCACAGTTAGTTCAAGTAATAATTACTTTTGATACAATGAGTTAACTTATCTGCCCTTGACAAACTAGCAAGAGCAAATTTCTTAACAACACTATGTAATATTAGCAATTTTGTAATAAACAAGTAATTCCTACCATAAAAAAGACAACATAAAGAATCAATACACATAGAGACGCCACTGCTATTGCCAATTTCTAAATAATCAATAAATTCAAAACTTAAGTGACAGATAAAATCATGAACAGCGTTTGAATATCTGTGGATCTTAGAATCTGTAAAATTAGCTATAAGGGTTATCAACGAAGTAAGAAAGAATCTAAAAGCTCATGATGTGCATTTTGCAAACACAAAATTATTAGAAACATAGCAACCAGTGTGAAACAGCAGAAATAACTGCTAATAAAAATAATCATGAAACCCTTCCACTAATTACTAACACAGAATCAACTATTAATGTTTAGAAAACATTTCCACTAATTATCAACATACAATAAACATAACTGTTTACTTAAAAAAAAAACATTTCCACTAATTATCATGATAAATTCAAGGAACTGTTTACAATAGCTTTGTGAGGGTTCCATTACATTTGTATAGCACAACAATGGCTGATGCAGTCACAATTAAACAAGAAAATATATTAACATTTTATTTGTTTCATTCTAAGTGCACAAGCCAGCACTGTACAATACATGTAAATTAACATCCCTATATCTAGTTATGTTTTGCGTATCCTTTTACAGGACTTAGCTGTCAACAGCAGCATCTTTCAGCTGTCTGTTGATCTCTTGGCAAGATTACGCTCAGTAGTTTGCCATTGCTTTCTGAGCGGCCGGCTCAGTATCCGCAAGTCACGAGCGGGGGTCGAACCACCTCAGTTCTCGCTCCGCTGCGAGACTCTGCGTGATAAACGGGATTACAGAGAGAAAGTGTTGTAACCCCACAGCCAGAGAGACCGGCCTATATCTAGTACAACAGTTAAAATGACTAGCAATGACTGAAGTATAGCAAATAAATAAAGCAAAAAAATTACATTCCTCCTGAAATAGCAGATATCTTTGTAAACAGTTATTTTTTACTTTAAAGAATTTTCATGTTTCTATACAATGTATATCATAGATAGATTAGCTAGTCACTAGATATGAGGACTTTCAGTGTCTTAAAGTCATCCTACATCAAGCAACGCATCATACATTGAAGTACAATATGTATGACCACATAGTATCATCTCTTTATTAATTCTATGCCAAGAGTAAATAACTATGGATCAATGACATCCCCCTCCCTACCCCAACAAAAAACTTTCAGTTTTCTCAGCTTTTTACCTATGATAAGCAATTATCATGTGTTACTACTTGATATCATATGAAATGACAAACTACATGTCAATTCTTTATTCATTCTATATCAAACACCTGGTATGTTTATATCAAGTGTTTCTTTAATAAAACTAAAATAAAATGTTTTAGTCATATCAGAGAAAAGCTAATTAGCATAAAACAGTTTGCTTCTTACAGAAAGAGAACAAGTAATTACTACAAGGTATAAAAAGAGTTAACATTTAGAGGTGAATGAAGTAATGAATAGACAGACATATGGTGAGTTGTCTAGGCAGAATGAGTTAATGAAATGAAATGTATGGCTTTTGTAATTGTTCAACATATCACGAGTTGCTTGATATAGAGTGGCTTTAAACAATAAAATGTGCACACGTTTAAAGTAACAATAAATCTACTTTGACAACAAAAGAATTAATTTTAACTATAATCCTTAAGAAATAAGCTCTAGGGCGATGACGGTCTTCAACATAAAGAAAACATGTCAGTGTTCTTGATAAGAAGTTACAGTAAAGAGAATAAGAGAATTGACTGGCCAGAGAAAAGAGTAAATGAACAATAAGACAAATAGTGAACACAACAGACTGCTCAAGTTTTAAAAAGCAATAAATATATCCGTAAAAAACAACATGACTACCAAATTCTGAATAGAAATTTAACCTTGCATAAGAGTTGGTTAAAAGAGGTTAAACAATTGACAGTAAGAAACGTTCCTATATTGTGGCTTCTAATCATTTGCTCTCTAGTTGTACACAAATGTCAGCCTATTTAAAATCAGCAAGAATGGAACATTAAAGAGAGAGAAAAAGGAAATCATAACAAAATGGAACAAACATATAACTACAGAGAAAGCAAAATCCTGAATAAAACCTTGTGGTCCATCCAAACTGTTCTCTGTGTGTGTTTTTTTTTATAAATACATTTAAAATTCCGGGACACTATTGGTACATAGTGGCAAATGCTCTGCTCATCTGACCCACAGAGGTATGGTAAGCTGTCAATAGAAGAAGTATGAAAGACATAAAGCAATGATTCGTGGAAGAAACACAGAGAAAGCTAATAACTGAAAATGAATATAGTTCAGCGAACCGGCATGGAGTAAAATGAAATCTATATCAGCTCAGTGAATCTGACTGAGTTAACAGAAAACTGATGCCTTCAGTTTCTCCTCTGCTGCATCTCCAGTTTACTACAGAGCTTGTGGGTCTCTGTAACACTGACAGCCACGCCAGTTGTTGTGCACCCACTAACAGCTACTCCTACTGGACTGATCTAACAACAAAAACCAGATTTAGTGAGACATCAATTTGCTGCTTTGCCAGTAAACTTGGTGCAGTCAAAGACAAAGAGAGATAAACCTGACATAGGTGACTATCAAAATCAGATGCACAGGACCACAAGTCTGACAAAACAGTGCAACATAATTCACTTGATGACAATGATGATGATTTCTCAGTTGTGGCTGTATGTGAAGCTAAATGACGACTGTAAACTCCAGGCCAGTGAAAGAAAACTGCACTTAAATCATGCAGCTGTGCACGTTTAAATTAGACAAGAAGATTTTCATTTTGTATTCGGCAGTTACGTGTATTTCTGTTGAGAATTGGTTTGTTGCGGAAGCTAGACATAAATATTGAAAAAAGACTGCAAAAAGAACCAAACCACTAAGACTCAGCTCAGCACAGGGTTGGACCAAACAGAACGTTTCTGTTAGATTCACTGATAAGCATTATTCAGTCTATATTCTGACATTTATGAAAAATGTGTAATAAATATTAATAATTTAAATTAATAATAAATATTAATAGCAGCAGCAACTGTAGAAGTAGAAAAAGAAATAGAAGTAGTAACAGTAACTGAAATAATAATAATAATAACTACAAAACTTGAATAACATAACACTGTAATAATAACAAATATTGATACAATAATAAAGTATTAAACTTAAACTTCACAAATTGAACATAATAATACCAACAACAACAATCACATAATAATAAAAATATTTGTAATAGTAACGTAATAATAATAATACTAGAATAATATTAAAAATAAAAATGTGTTAAGATAAAAAGGTCCAGAAATGACAAATGTGTAAAATTTTCAATAGAAAACAAATATTAAAACGAGGATAATAATGGGCTGGAATCCATGATTTCTTGAAACTTCTGTCAGAATGCAGCACATCAAATTGTAAATGAAATCTTTATTTTGTGGGAGCGTTCACTGAGACTTGACTGGTCTTATCCTCCCCCTTCAGGCAAGACAAGGACCAGAAGTTCAGGGTAGACAGCATATTTACATGAGCCACACTGCATGTTCTCTTGTTCATTTTTACGTAGGCAATGCTTATCACGACTTGGATTCCATTTTGATGGTCCCTGATGAAAACAGTGGATAGTGACAAGGGATGGCAGGATAAGGTTTCAAAATTGTACATAAATATAGATACATTTATTCAAAATGTAAAGGCAATTAAAAACAATACTGAGAATAAAATATAATGAATATTATTTTTGTGTGAAATAATTAAAATATTATAAAAACAATAAATACTGTGCAACTCATAATTTGATCAAAAGTAAAATAAACATAAATAAAATAATAAATATTTAAAAGACAATTTAAATTAAACATTGAAACAAAAACAATAAACAGCCAGTATTCTTTTCTTCAGTTAAACAAGGAACATAAAAACTACATGAGACCTAATATATCACTAGTTCTAACTACATTGAATTGTCTTTGGCTAAAGTTATACATCACAAATGAAGATCTCAAGCCCATGAAAGTGATAGCTATATTTAGCTTAATTATTCAGCAGCTTGGAAGAATAATCATCCTTAGATTTGCAGACAATTCTGTTATAATTCTTTGTTTATGAGCTCATTGCAAGAAAAGGATGATTTCCCAAGAAACTATAAAAGTTTTGAAACATACTCTCAGCAGGTAAAATGTATATTTCCAACAGTTCTAAGACAGGAAATTGTGGGCTGAAAAGTTAAATTCTAAATATAACCTGTCAGCATATTTTAGACAGTTTCTAGCCAGTTCTTGCACTTATAAAATAGTAAAGGAGAACAGTACAAACACTAAATGAAACAAAAAGTAAAGTTATCGACGGTTTTTTAATTAATAAAGAAACGGACCATGAAATAAAAACATATACTTTCACATTACAGTAAAGAAAACAAAATAGATAAAAGAAATAAGTTGTGAAAAATAATAGTTAAATAAATATAAAAAGTACAGACAATTAATTAATAGTCACACGAGTAATGACAAGTCATTTTCTGACAATATTAGATTTGTTTACTACGTTAAAGTACAGTTGGCTAAGCTTCACAATTGTAGATATTTGAAAGTGAATGCTCAGAAAGTCACAAATACAACTGATAGCTAGGAACAATAACAATTAGGATAGATTGAAATCTTGCAGAGAAACAATAAATACAAACTACATACTAGACCTCACAAAAATATTGGCATATTCCTGATTCAGAGACAAAGAGATTGAAATAGGAATTTGATTTAAGCAGCTCCTGAATAAGAAAAATGTAGACCTATAATAAAGGTAAAAACCACAGCAACAGATTTAAAAGTGGAAGAGTGAAATTGATTAGAGAATGTAAAAGGCAGTAACAACAAAAGTTACATTTTCACTTTTCAAATGGATAGAGAATAATTAAGAAAGATGAAGCTAATTATTTGCTCAAACCTAATGTTAAAGAAATCTTCACGAGCTGGGACCACTAGAATTAAAAATTCATGCCTTTTTCTTTTCAAAATTTGGATCTATTGATTTTAGGCCTCCAGTAATTGGTTGAATTAATTTCACAAAATAGACATGTAAAAATAAGCACATTAAGGAATCAATTAACAATTTTGGTTACAGGCACACTAAAACACACATAGAGATATTTGAATGCCACCTAGATGGGACACCTATTTAACTGTCATGAATATCAAATAATCCGCAAAATGGGGATGCTTGATTTTCACGTATGTATTAATTTTATATTATATATATATATGTTTGTAATAAATAATCTTGAAAGACTGCACTGAAATGAGAAAATAAAGAGCCAAATTATGTTTCAGCTGTCAAAACTAAAACAAACAGCAAAGACAGACAGACAGACAGACAGATGAAATAGACAGTTGGGTATCATAGCAAAGAAATGATGTCTACAACAGAAATGACAAAGAACAACAGATACTTGAGTGAATAATAGTGTACACTGTAATGAGACAACAAAGCCTAAGCCAGTCAGAATGGTACTTGAAGAAGACACAAATTCTTTTCCCTTTGTATTCGAAGAGATTCCTCCTTTGTAGTCATTAGTCTGATAAAACCATATATAGTCTGTTAGTATAGCACAATGACTGAATACAATTAAAACATTTTCTCTTGCAATTAAGCAGCAACAAAATAGATCAGAAAATGAACATTTAAACACCAAAAATAAATTATGTGACCTATTCAACTTGAAACAAACAAGAAAGAAAGAAAGAAAGATCATGCTAGAATATAGGTCGGTTATTTTTTAATGTAAATCTCCCTTTACAATTATTTCATGATTTTCATACAATGACGGCATATTCATTTTCACAGAATAATTTGCAACATAGCTGCCAATTCATATCTATGTAGCTAGAAATGTTTTTCTTATTCTTCAGTCTGTAACGTGTTATATGTGTTCAACATATAAATGCTCATTTAGCCAAGTAGGAACTCTTCATTAAGGACTATTTAACTATTATCTGTGCATCTGTAACAGTAAAAACTGTCTCACCATTCCCATTACGTGCAAGAACCTTAAATTATATTCACTTCAACACCTTATGCATGACTTTACTTCAAGAATTATAAGATGTTTTTTAGGTATATCAATGAAAACACTAATTTTTTAAACCTGTGCAGTTTGATTGATTTCAAACAGCTAAGCAAACATTTTGATATGTTCAAAGTTACTCTTATCTAAAAGTTGTAGTATACCTCAACAGTTTTGATGTCATACAGAATCATAATTTACAAAGAAATGACTGGTTGGCCTTGAATATTAATTAACAAATAAGTACAAGCCTACAGCTATTCATTACTTTATTACTAATTGCTCTACACATGAGCTAAATGTCTTTCTATATGCACTGCTCACTGACCTTCATTCTTTCATCTGAACATATTTAATTTGAGACAACACACTGGAGACCATCAAAACTTACTTCTCTTAATCTGTGTACCATATTCTACATGAAATAGCATGCCTTTAATTAAGTGGCATGTTTTGGATTGTCCACATTGCAGACCTACAGTATATATATATATATATATATATATATATATATATATATATATATATATATATATATATATATATATATATATATATATATATAATTACAGAATTACAGATAGACAAATTAAATAATCATTTTAACAAGTTTGTGTAACCTATGCCTGAAAACTCAGAATATGTGATCCAAGGTATAATAAAAAGTCGTGCAGATGGGGTGAATAATAAGATTACTGCCATAAGACCATCCAAGACAGATAGTATTTTTCAGCACGTGTTTCTTCTCCTTGTGCAAAGCATCAATAAGTTACATAAAACAGAAACTTTGTAAGATATATTTACAAGTGGAAATGATTAACATGGCCGATTGTCTTTTCTTGCATTAGTAAAATTATGAGCCAGTATTTTTTATACCATCAGTGCATGATTCATTAATTTGTAAATTTTAACATTTGTGTCAAACTTTGTCAATTATAGTCAGAAACTTACATTATTATGTAATTAAAATTACTTTCAGTTTTAATTTTGAGAATTGTTATTATATTCAGTTTACTAAAAATATGTTTAACACAATAAAACTGCAACCATTTACACAATTCAGTTACACCTTCATTATAATTATTCAAAGACTCATATTTTATCTACTGAACACTGTAATAATATTAGAATGGCAACTAAGCAGTACAATACAATGAATGTTCAATATCAACCTTGCTATAATGTTCTATATATGTGTACCAAGTTTCCAGCCTGCATATAAATTGCACATTTCTGTTTTATTATGGAAATGACATCACACTATTATGCCTATAGCTAATTACTATACTGACTTGAATAAACATACATCACAGCTCAGCGTATTTAGAGTATTAAGATAGGTGAACACACAAATGTAAGCCATGTTATTCATTTTATATTGTAATGTACAATTATTTAGCATAACAATTTCATACTACAGAACTAGATGATATTAATACAGTTTTATGTTTGTCAGCAAATATGATAAGTAGTTAACACATGTGAAGGAAAAACTGATTGTCCAAGTAAAGAAAAGAATGGTAACCAAGAGAAAAAGTAGCTTTCAATCAATTAAGTACAGCAGTGACAACTGCAGGCACTTGCAAACATACATGAAAATGACGCAAACACATTCACCTGACAATAATTCTTTCAAAGGAACACATATCTTTACATTTCCAAACAAATGTGCTCATCTGAAACAAAACTAAACTAAATGATGTATAATAAAAGACATATAGTGATGAAAAGTGAACAGTAAAACAAACATAGGTAATTACACATCTAAACTAACAAAACCAACACCAGACACCGAAAAAACTAAAAAAAAAACAAGCTCTTGTTAATACACAATCTAAACTGCCACACAGCTACTAAACAAATGTGCAAAAAACTGTAGTATTCTGTACAGCATAAGTAAGTCATTTTATTCAGAGCTACCAGCAGCAATTAAGATGCTGCAGCAAAATTGGGAAGGTAAAAACATGTGTATTATTTTCAGAATAAAAGCATAATTATTACGTACTGTGAGCTAAAATGGCAAGCAGGTTTGTTTTCAGTATCAACACAATTGAGCAAAAGAGTTAATAACCAAATATTTAAAAATCTCATTCCTCTGTTGCTTAACTCTCCAATAGTTCTGTTACAGATAATTTTACAATTACTGGTTGCCACCTGGCACATAACTCTTACTTGTGGCTCCTGAAGAATGGCCTCCATATGGCCAGTTAAACTAAGCAAAAGTGATCAATGGCTCTAAAATACACAATCTAGGTCTACTCAGCTTTTTAAAGACTAGTTTTGGCAACCTGCATAGAGGAATCACTATTTAGTCAATGAACCGAAATGTGATTACCAGGAATGCACTGTGGACCATGTATGACAAAGAAAGACAACACAGCTGGGTCATTCACTGCATACTGCTTCTATTCCAACCATCTTGCCACTGAATTTAATGGAATGAGAGCCAAAGAGTGAGGCTATCTTGTGTAACTCACCCTCAGAGAAATTCACGATATTATCTCATCTCACCTTCTAAGTCATGTGGTGAGGGATAGCAGCAAAGTGGTAGGGGTGGAATTAGGTGCAATCCCATCTTTGCCGTAACAGTGACCTTTGAGAAATTTGAAATCAAGGAATTCAGAGGTCTGCTGTACAAAAACCAAAAGTCAAGTTATAGCCATCAGCACTTTTCTGTCCTCATGTAACAATGTTACTGGAATTAAGTCTACTCAGCCCCTTGAGAGACAACTAAACTTACTTCCAATTCTTCAAGCAAAATCCACTTATGTTATATTTTATAGCCATTTCATTGCTCTTTCAAAGTGTCCACATTCATTATATCACAATCTGTACAACACAACCATCTTCTTTTTGATCATTATATCAACCCTGGACCTTTAAACTTCCAGCACTCACCATTTTGTCCTCTCTACCTGACTCCATTTATACTGGCCCTAATTGTAGTAATGTTCTCCATTCATTGGTGCCACCAGCTGTGATTGAGCCAAATATACAAATATTTTGAGTGCTTTAGTTTGTCCAAATGACTACCACCTGAACTGCATAATTCTCAGCCAATGATATCGCAGCTGTTATCAATAAAAATTTCTCTTTGCCTGACTGCATTCATATCTGTCTGAGCCAGATTAATCTGGTTTGCTTTAATCTTGAACTAACTGCAGTAATATTCTAGCCGGTCTCTGGTCAAAGGCTTGGCAACGCAGTTCGTAAGCCCCTTACCAGGCGTTCGAAACTCAGCTGTAGCCAATTTGTGCAATAGACAGTGTCGTGTTATGTTATAAAGTGTTGGTATAGGAGCCGATCGTTCAGAAAGCAATGGCAAACTACTGAATGTAAAACTTGCCTAGTACATCAACAGCAGCTGAAAAATGCTGGTGTTGACTGCAACGAACTGTAAGGGATATGCAACATTAAAAAAAAAGTAATATTCTCCAGGTGCTGTGATAATGTCCTTGACTGACTCAAATATACTAAATCGTCAGTGTATTAACTAGAAAGGATTTATCCTACATACCTCTCATATTATATGTGCTATCACTACTTTCCTAAACTTACACCAAACAAAACACACAACTGGTGACCACACGGACATTTAAGTGTTGGCATTTAGCCATATTTTGTCTTTGATGATTAGTAAGCAAACGATGGATGTGTGGCTCCAAACAGTAATGACTGACAATTGATGTTTGTTCAAGTGCTGAGAAATAACACATATTTATGTTAAATTTTGTGGGGAAATGAAATTATTACATGATTATGATAGAAATATACATTTTAAATTATGTTCTTAATAGTTTAATTAATTACAAGTATCGCCCTGCTGTAATTATGGCAATACTGTAGGATACCCATCTACAGCTTTAGGAAAAGCCAACTATAGTGAGTTAAAGTTATGGTCTATTCCATTGTTCACATAGGGCAGTGAGGAGCATTTTGTTTGATATTCACTGGCACAGGAACGGAGAAATATGGGGACGACCCGTTGCCGTGAAGTTGGAACCACGACTAACTAACTAACTAACTAAAGTTATGGTAATTCGAAAGCAAATACTAATTTTGTGCTAAGTTAGAATTTCTTGAGGTAGGTGTTCAGTTCCTAATCTCTCTACTTCTTCCTTTCTCAATTCAGAGGAAGAGTGAACACCAATTCTAGAAATATGTTGTACTGATACCATGTCTTGATGTTCCAAAACAATCAGTATAGCCAAAGAATCTGAAACGCCTAACATCTGAACTATCTGGACACTAGAAGGGAAAACAATTTTACAAAGACAAACAAAACACAATGACGTTCAAATATCTCAAGCTGTGCACAACACAGTGACACGACTAATATTTTTAGTGACAAAATTGGTGACCTGTTAATGTAAACTGTTTTCCCTTCTTTACACTCTCTTGTTAATTTCAACAATTGATTATACTTTCATGCTTGAAAAAATTGATACATATTTCTGCATTCATCTCATCTCATCATGTTCCTCTTGTCCCATGGACTCTGCTATTCCCTCCTCCCAACGTTTACATGGTCAGACTCTTCCTCCTTTTCCATGTGGTCTGTACATCATTGCTTGTTGTGGTATGCTGTTGATTGGTAACCTACTTGCATGGCCAAACCATTTGACTTGCTGCTTTCTAATAAAAACAAGTGCTGCTATAACCCCTCTTTAGTCCTTATTTCTTCATTTCTGATCTCACCTCTTCTTGGTACGTTGAGTATTCTTCTCAGGAATCTTATTTCTGTTGTGATTTTTCTTTTCCCTTTTTCTGTCATTGTCCAGGTTTGGCAATAGTAGCATAGAGTTGGTAGGAAGATTGTGTTGTAAAGTGCTTTCTTAGTAGTTATTGATACATGTCTGCTCTTTAGTATTGGTGCCATTTGTCCAATCAGTTTGTTTGCCTTATTGCATCTATTTTAGATCTCGTCTTCTGATCTGCCATTTGATGATATTATACTTCCTAGGTACATGAAACTCTTTACTTGTTTCAAGGGATGTTTGTTTAGGCGAATTGTTGTTGTTTTTTGTTGAATATTTCTGCATTAACTTTGTAATTATGTTTTATAATATTTTTCAACATGTACAATGAAAGACCACATAATTCTGACTTGTGCTTGGATTACCAAACAGTGAAAGCATAGCATCAGAAGTATAATGATAGAAAACTTTGAATTAAGTGCATCTACTGTATAAAATGACGGGTCTAGCGCCAAATGCCCAATGCACATTAAGGCATGTACAAGGCTCCTTTACTTACTTTGTTACTTTGCAGCATCTTAAATTAGCATTGCCACTGTTGGGATCTCCCACGTTGGGCAGGTCGACAGAGAGGGACCAGAAAAATAGAAGACACAGAAACTTGTTTCCTTGCAGGTAGACTTGACACAGCCAAAGGCTGGGGGGGGGGGGGGGGGGGGGGGGGGGGGGGGGGGGCTGGAATAAATGCCTATTGAAGTCAGATGCCTTTGGCTCAGCTTGATGAAACCGTGCAAAGTAACTCACTTTATGATTTCAAACTCTGACTTGTAAAACATTTAAAAGCCTTGTATAAAAATCATGCTTCTTTATGAAGTTATATAAGGAATGTAAAATGTTAAGAAACAAACTAATTCACAGTTTAGCAATATTTTTTTATTATTATTCTTACACGATATATGTAAAAGTCATTATACAAGTATATGTGGACCCATGCAATCTAAGGGTATTGCTAATGCACTTTTTTGTCAATTCTGCAGAATTTTAATTTACAATGTCCTGACACACATGAAGTATGAGTTAACATTTAAGCCAGGATTTTGCTTATATGTCACTTTCAGTAGTTAGCAAATAAGCATGTCACTTTCAATAGATAACAAATAAGCCATGGTTTTTCTTGCATATCACATACAATTCCATTTTTTTTTCCCCTGCATATCCTTTACAGAACATCGCTGTCAATATCAGCATCTTTCAGCTGATTGTTGATTTCTTGGCAAGATTACGCTCAGTAGTTTGCCTTTGCTTTCTGAGCGACCAGCTCACATACCCTGTAAGTTACAGACGCGGTTAGAACCGCTACCGATTCTTGTTGTCGTTACATTACTTACGAGAGTATACAAGATTACAGAGAAAGTCGTGTAACCTCTAGACTAGGGAGGCCGGCACAATGCCATTACATTGGTAAATTTAATAGCTGCAGTTCCTCTGAATTGTAACTTCGAATTTTGTTAACAAATTCAAGCAAGTACTAATGTCACCGCCCACTTCAATGTTTGCCATTTACAACGGATGTGTTTTAATGACCTAATGAGTTTTAGCTGCAGGGAAGAATATAATGAAAATCTATCCTTCTTTTATATACAAATACTCCCAATCATGCTAGCACAGAGATATATACATATGCTTTTCAAACACATATCACATCTCTCTCACACACACACATATACACATAGCATGGCCGTGGGTCTGAATGCACTTGCGCCTAAACTTCCAGTGCAGTGGCAGAGTGGTTGTGGGTTCGACCCACACACCAGTCAGATGAACATAAACAATGACTTCTCATTCAGATAGCAATGGCAAACTACTGAATGTAAAATTGCTTAGTAAATCAAATTTCGCCAAGTGCGTACTGCAGGGTTATATATCATGTGAAGTGAATACATTAAATTTTACTTTAGCTGAAACAATTAAAACACACAGTCACAGGTATTGTTTGAATGTGGAACATCTGTTATCCCACACGGTAATTTCAAATTTGGAACCTTGGGGATAACAGATGTTAAAACATTTGAACAATACCTGTGACTATGTGTTTTAATTGTTTCAGCTAAAGTATTATTCATTTATTCACTCCACATGATATATAGCGCTGCACTATGGACCTGACAAAATGCAGTGACATATGCCAGGCAATAAATCATGCAACATATTGTTTGTGGCTTCTGTGTTTAAATTCACTAAGGGAATACATTGTTTTGAAAATATATAAAAATGTCTAACATACACATATCAGTCTCTCTTTTTCATACACATATGAATGCATTTTGGGTTATTTTATTCCAAACAAAACAAAATAAAAATTATGTGACACTGCAAATCTTCACATACATTATGAAATGTCAAAGCCCTAAGAAATGTGTTTGTATTCAAAGAAAATAATAGTTGTTTAACTCTTTCTGCCCCAAACACTGTATGACTACCTAATTCTGATAGGTACCAAACATTGCATCAATTGTGGCTTCACTTCTTAGTATCTGGTTGCAGCATACTAAAAATACCTGACTTCCCTATTGACCATTTATGTTCTTGTTATGTTCTTACAACACAATAGACGTGCAATAGTTTGTAATTATAGAATTGTTTTAGTAAACCAAATTATAATTTTAGTACCAGATATTGCTGCTAGGCTTGTGTTTACTTTATATGTATTTCATTCACAGGTAATTATAACAGCTGCATGTTTTAAAAATATAGTAATTAGTGTGCACATTGCCTGTTTTGAATAGTCATAGATTTTCTCTTTAAAATAATCCTTTTTGTAGCAATGTTCATAAATTTTCTTTGAATAAACACTATTGCTTCTGGTTGTGATGATATTTTGCATGTATCTGTATAATGGCTTTTCATCACTTTTATATCTGTATTAGATATTTTGAATGCCAACATCATGGAGAAACTTAGTAATAAGTGACAAAAACATTTCAATTTATAACATTTGTGATTCATTGTCCTCCTTTGTATGTTGCTAACCAAACAATTTATAAAAATAGTTTTAAAAAAACAATTCTCAAACTTTTCCTCTGGATTCTAATATGCAACAAAGTATATGTTGTATACAAGGTGTATATATCTGGCCTATTGAAAGTAAAACATTCATGATTTTTCGTTGTGCATATTGCCTTTTTGGGCGTCTGCTGCAGAAGCTTCTGGGACTGAAAGAGTTAAGAGAAATATACAATTTATACAGAATAAAAATGTGAAAATACTCCCGATTAACATACAAACATGCTTTAATTTTTAAATCTTCATTGAAAATGAACTGAAAATGTAAATATCAATTACATGTTTTGCTGATTTATAACTATTGTCTTTTCTTCGTATCATCTTTGGTTTTATCATTTTATAGTTCTTTAAAAGAATATGGTCCACAATTTAAAAGAAACCTGTCCCAAATCATTATTTCACTTGACAGTGGTATTTTATGTAACCATTCAACAAACTGAGGACACCAAAGTTCACTCATAACTTACTGATACTTAAAACAGAAACATAAATAAATATTGATCGACTCAAAAAGACTTACAGACAAAGAAGTTTCTTTATTTACCTTACATTTTCATTTTACCCTAAATATATGTATGTATTTTTTTTCTCTCCCCTAAACAACAAATGATAAGACTGACTTTTAAAAATATAATATTACAAAAATATAATTGTTTATTAAGAACATGTCTCTTATGTATTGTATTCTTTATGAGTGACCAATTTACAGAACATGGTAATTTCAATTGCCACAAGGAGTCTGCAATACACAAAATAAAGTTACTGTAGTTTAACATACATAAATGGTGTACATTATAAAACAAATTGATTTTATTTGATTCTGTCCAGTTATTTTGTAACCTGGAACATTACAAGGCGAAAATTAATTGTTTTAGAAGCCAACAACTTGTTGCACTCCACCGAATCTATGGGAAGGTCTACAAATCCTGTTTCAGCATTCTCAGCAGTGAACTCATAACTGTAGACTTTAGACTTCATCTTGATGCCTCCAAATGGTCCACTTAAGGCAAGATAATACATATTCATCTACAAAAGAAAGATCAAGGAAAGATTTGTAAACAATAATTTGTGGGAAATTGTGCAACGTCTGTTGTATATTTATATAACAATGTTTTTTTTTTAAACAAACATTCATGATTGATGCCTGAGCAGAACAGGACTGAAAAGGGATGACACCAATGTGGAGCTTATGAAGAGAATTAAATAAATATGAGTGGATCAAGAAGTGAAGACAAGATGCTGGCTTGCACTGAGTATGACACACATTGAGGAAACCTAATAAAAGCATAACCCACAGGGTCAACAAAATAGAGGCAGATCTAAAATAACATGGAATGAAAAATTGAAGTCGGGGATGAATATTATGAGGAGGATATGGAGGGAGCCAAAAATGATATCAAAGGATAGAGTGGCTTGGAATGAGCTGCTTGATGGTCTATTTTCCAATGGGGGAATAAAGGGCGGAATAAGAAATGTTTCTTCTTTCTTAACTGCTTATTCTTCATGCATCCATAAATGTAAATGACAATATTGCAAAAAATTGCCTTTTTCAAACAACCAACCATAAAGTTTGGTTTTACTTGAGAAATCACCGGTCAGTTGAACTAAAATGTTGACTTCTCGTTCTTTACCCGGGGACGTAAATTACAAGTACCTCTGAAGTTGCAGTTGGTTTGCCTGATGGTGAGGGACACTGGTGATAGGGAAAGCTAATCCACAAGAAAAATTCAGTCCAGTGCTACCAGAAGTATCATGTAGGGACTATGCTTGAGTTCAAATGAGCAAGAGCCACACACAAAAAATCAATACTCACAGAAGGCAAGAAAGAGGTAGGAATCAGGGGATGTGCTAGACAACAAACAAAACTGACAGTTATAAGCACACCAAGATATTTTCTTGTTCACTCACTTCAAACTCAAGCGTAGACCATGCAAGTGTTACTACTTCCAGTGCACTGGACTGATTTTTGCATATGGATTAGCTTTCCCTATTACCAGTGTCCCTCGCCATCAGACGAACCCATGCCGACTTCTGAGGTACTTGTAATTTACATCCCCAAGCCAAGAAGGAGAAGACAACATATCTGTCCAACTGACCAGTCTAGGGGTTGAATTCTACCTCTGCATAGCACACCGGAAGCGCTATTACCCATTTGGCCATGCTAACCTCCCACCAGGATATGAACCTAACACCTCTAAATGACAAATCCTGCAATCAATTTTTCTGTCAATTAATTCATACTACTTTTCTGTCATCTATGAGTGTTTATTAATACATGTGAATTCATGTTTCATATTATTTCTATGTCTTCAAGGATTCCACAGCCAATGGTATTCCTTGTTTTATTCTTTGTTCTTTTCCCCTCAGTCTTGCTAGTTGTTGCCAAGTTCTTCAGTTTATTTTTTCTCATAATGCCTAAATAATCTTGACTGTGTCTAATTTCTCCTATCAGTTTACGGTTTTCATTTGTTTCTTGTAGGACTTACTCATAGGTTTTTCTTAATGTCCACATTTCTCATCCATAAAAAAGTACAGATTCTATGTAATACTTCAACACGCTTTTTTTTCTGTTCCAATTGACATATTCGTTTTTTTATTGGTCAGTATAATTTCCATCTTGCAAAAGGCAGAATAAGAATTTTAAAAAGCCCTATTATAATGACCAAGAATGCTAAATCTTCAAGACAAGACAATAAACAATGCTATAGCTGATTTTCCACTTCAACAACTCATCAAACTTACTGGGGCAGTTAGTTTTGTTTTCAAAACTAATTGATATGACAGGGATCTGTTCACAGTGTGTGTTGGATTTTTCAGATCGGAGTTGATGTTTGCACGGACGACCCATTGCTGACTGAAGGCGGTGAAACGGGTTGTTTCATAATATAGCCTTGTGATAAAGTCATCTGTGCGGAATGGCTTCAGCTGCAGATCTAGAAACAAGAACCATGCAGTCAGCTAAATATGTGAGCATGAGTGTATTTCTACCATTTAGCTATTCTTCTTCTACCCTTATGATATCTTCTTCTTCTTTTGTCTGAAATGTTTGTTTTGGATGTAAATGCATTGTGACTGTTTACAGCAGAGGTGTGATATTTGTGCCTTTTGGCTGACACATCCAACTTCTTTAGGCGTTTGCTGACTGGTTAACTCTTACTGTTGTGGTGTTATCTCCATCTCAATGGGCCGATTTAGAACAGCTGTAAACATCCTGGTTAGCCCTCAAAGCAAGGGCAGACCATGGGTATTCCTTGTCATTCAAGGAGACTTCCATATATGCAGAGCCTACACATAGTGCTCTGGTACTGGACTCATCCAAAGAATCATCACATCCTGCACATGACTGCTTGGACTCAATTCAGTATATTGGGCATTCCGTTCAACACAGGCTGTTCCTCTGCAGAGGATGTCCACACAGTGAGCATTTGATTCAGACTTTCCATATAATGGATTCATTAGCGAAGCAATAAGGCTAGAGTATTTTAACTTATAACACAAATTCAGTAACAAGACACTAGAGAGATAAATAACCCAGATCAAGTGATGTAGCAACAATTGTTGACTAAATTTGTCTCTATCTACTTAGATGACAATGTTCTCTTACCAATTATGAAGACAATACAAAATTATGGCATCTAGTGAAATGTCTGAATGAAGAGAATAAACCACACCGAAGCATTGTTGCTGAAGACAACAGAAGATCCTATACTGGCTTACAGGCTGCAAATTTTCTTGCAAGCATCTACGCCGAACAAAGCACAATAAAAATGACAAGAACTTCTGACATCAGACAAAAGTAGAAAACCATTTTTTACCAAATTCAGCAATCATGTCTTATGTTCATATAGCTGAGTAAACTAAACTGATCTGAGAGGAAGAAGAAGAACTGAGTGTGAATTCACGACATCTGTGCTTACAAGAGACATATTTTAAATAAATTTACTAACATTTAACTGTTCAGTATTTTTTCAAAGTTTTAAGGATAAGTATAATCATATTGCCTATTGTTCAGATTTATTAAATATATTTGAGAGTTAGAACAAGAGTTCTTAAGGGCTATATAGAGTCAATCCTAATGTATGGACACAAATCATAGACAATTATCAGACAAGTGAACAATTTTGTGGAAGCTTCAGAGATGTGGTTTATAGAAGAATGATGACATCGCTGGGGATGGATAGAAAGAGTAATGATATCTTGAATGAAGTTAACACAAAAGAGAACTGGTTACTATCATCAGAAGAGAACAATGCACATTCTTGGGCTTGTCACTAAGAAAGGGAAATCTGGAGTATGTAGTGACTATGAGAAAGTTCGAGGAGGCATGGAGAGACCAGGAGAGAAGAATCTAGACAGTTTGACATCATGACATAAGGAACATCAGTCCAGAAACGAGTCAGAAGGCTATGGACAGACATGATCACCAACACCACATGGCATGAACTATAAGTAGATATTTGAGAGTTCAACTGTAATATCTGTGGGGTCAAAATAAATATCTGTGGGGTGAAAATCTGCCTACAGATGTTACTGAAAACTCTTTATGCATGTCAATCCTGTGTAACTGACAATGATGGTCGTACCATTGAATGTAATCTTCTCAAATGATAAAAGTGCGAAGATATCACTGTAGAGCTTTTGTTCCTCCTGCCTCTGTGAATCAATGACTTCAAGAGCACTCATCACTTCATCTCCAGTTTTCTTGGGATGAATGCAGTTCTTCTCATGTTCTGCCACTTCATGGAAAGGGCCCTCCCAGTGGCAGCCAATGCGAGCATATCTGCATGAGCAGGGCCTGTAATGCATCATTAATGAGATTAATTTCTTCTGCATCTCTGGCAGTAAACAAAGTAAATAAATTCATACTTACAGCAAGGGCAGAACAGAAGCTTTCAAAACAAAATGATACGACAGACTTCTTAATGATGCTTTCATACCAAAATGTTTGTGAAAGACTTCTAGCTGAAATGATTGCATGGACCTCATGACTCGGCTGGCATTTTACTATGGCTCACCTGAAAAAACAACTAGATGGAAATGCAAGAAAAAAAAAGGAAAATTATTTAGACAAAGGATGCATAATTATTCATTGTAGCTGCTGTTTCATTAGATAGTAGCTGTTTTTAAGCAGCTAAAAATCTACTCTCTAGACTACCCAGAGAACCACATTAGCTTAATCATTGTAGCTCTGCAGTATTTTTGATCTATAAATGCACTGCATAAGGAGTCTTTTATAAGCTACTTCCATTCTTCATGATGCATTGATAACAATGTAGTATGAATGTGGGGCAGCTTTCATTTATGTGCAATGACATATTGAAGGCATCATTTGTTTCTATGTGCCCAGGCAAAAAAAGTGTCTATGCCCCTGTAATGTAATATCGTGCATGACTTTTAAACGTCTCTGTTGATATCTGTAAAGAATGATAAACATTAGGAAAACAATATTATCCAGTGAAGCACATACTTCAGAAATGGGCAACTTTTAACCTCAACTTTACAATACTGTAGTTTGAGGTAGCACCATAATAAATATACTGCCAATTGGTGTCAAAAGTCTAGGCACTTCAAATATTGTTGATAACTTTATGATATAAGGTGACCAGCTCTATCTCACTGTTTGTTCTGGGAGTAACATGGGTGTAGGCTTTATTTCAATTTAACCTCAACAGGTCCAAGTGAATGAGGCAAAACAGGAAATAAGGTATCAGCGACTGTGATAAATGCCATCATTACACAGTGTCATAAAGTGAGTTAAGCTCCACTGTTTCGCCAAGCCAGTGGCTCAGCACATCTGATATTGACAAGTATTTTTGCTGGTTTGCTTTCCCTTGCTTTTGACTGTTCCCAGTCTACCCACAAGGCAGCAGGTATTAGTCTCACGTCTTCTGGTCCCTATTCCTTGACCAGTCCGACATGGGAGATCTTACTTGCAACTATACTACATTCAATATAGCTCTTGGGGTCAATGAAACGTGTGAGCCCCTCTATCACCTCAAGGTGAAGACAAGAAGAAGTCTGTAATGATGTTGAAACCAGTTAAAAAATAAACTAATTGCAAACATGGCAAACTAATAATGTATGAAGATATATAACACACTTAAGCAGTTCCGTACAAAATATAAAAAATTGTCGCTGTAGACTAGTGGCCAACTATAACAGACTTTAGACATATTTCTCTCATGCCACAAAGAGTAGTTGTTTGAATCTCTCTATACCAACTAGCTCACTCTTGTTATCATTAACATCTTGTGCTATTCCATTAAGCATGGGTGGTCTGGTTCACCACCTCACATGATCTCCAGTCTTGAATAAGGTCTGTGTTCAAGTCCCTGCTATGTCATGCACCAAGCCATCCAGGCATTTATCTCTTTGCTTGCCCTTGCTCCTTTCCCATCAATTTTGTCAGTTATCACTAAGTTTTCAAGTTTATTTAACCTCATAATGTGCCCAATAGCTTTGCCTGTCTACATCTAATTACTTTACAGTCTTCATCTGTTCCCTGCAGAAGAACTGTCTCATTTGTTACTCTACCACTCCACAGTAATCTTTGTATTTCCCCCAGAAACCGCATTTCCATTTCCCTTAAATGTTTCTTTGCTTCTCTGCTTATAGTCCATGTTTCAAATGCATACAGTATCATAGGTACTATACAACTTTTCAACACTTTTTCTCACTGCAATTGATAGCTTTTTATTGATGAGTTTATTTTTTATCTTGCAAAAGGAGATTCCTCATTAGCAAGATCAGAGTCTGCTTTCTGGATGCCCCATGGGGTGAATTTGGTCGTCTGCTGTGTGGCCCTGTACCCATCATCTTCTTCATGTAGCAGGTCCTTTGCATCTCACAGTCCTCCTAAAGGTTTCTGGATCCTTTGCCATTTCTCCTGCCTCATGCACCCTATCCTTTGCCATTTCCCCTGCCTCATGCACCCTCATGTCCAAGGTGTCTGCAGTGCCCTGTGCCCATCTTCATACTGGTCAACCTCATCTACATCTTCAAGGAACCACACCTTCCATTACTGTTCTTTCCAAGCCACTAAGATGTTTAATATGGCTAAAATATCTCAGTTTTCTAAGACAAGATGCTGTTTATGAGCCTGTATTTTTTAATGCTTAGATCTTGTAGAAGGTCGGTATTTTTCTTCTTATACGTCCGACATATTCTAAGAGCTTTTCTGTAGCATTTTAGTTCAAAAGCCCAGATTTTCTTCTTTGGTGGTTGCAAACTGGTCCATGACTCACACTTGCATCCATCATGAATATTAAAATAAAAGTTGATTCCAAAGCAATCCTTGCCATTGGGGTTGGCGCAAATGATAATTTTCATACATATTAGGTTATGTTACAATGAGGTGGAATGTGCAGCACTGGTTCATGCTGCTTTTATCTTTCCTAACTCAAGTAAAGTTCCTTGATTGTGACATTGAATTACTTGAATTCATGACCTTCGTAGCAGAGCCTAAATACGCCACCTTCCATTTTTTGTGAATTTGCGCTAGCTGACACAGACAAAAACTTTCTTCCCAAATACTGATATCATTTCAATTTCATCTTTTTAATTAAGTCTTGTATCTTTCATCCTTTCCTTAGGAACTGTTCGTACTTTTTTTTCCTGTGTTTATAAAATATGGTGTAATTCTACATACAGCCAAGTTGAAAGATCTCATACGAAGAATAACAAACTATATATTTTGTTTAAACTTGATAAAGTATTAATATTTGTAACCTCAATTTTTCATTTTCAGTCACTAATATTTCTCTCTTCTACTTTAACACCAAATATTTCCATTCTTAATTATTATGCATCCATCATGTAAAATGTCTCACTTTGTTCGAAATCTCCCCATTTATTATTATGCTTAAAGCTGTGTCTATTCTTTTCTATCATTAACATTGCTTTTGTTTTCTCTACATTTTGTCCAATTCAAACTGACTACGTCTAGGTTTCACTCATAAAACTAGGTTCTTCAAATTTATTCAACTTAGTACAGAAAAACTGAATCATTAACAAATTTAGGGTTCTTCCACGTTTTGTTTTTTACATTAAAAACTAGCTAATTACAAACAGTGGCGTTGGAAACCTTACAAATAGTTGATGAATATTTCACTTTCATGTGGTGAGTTTTTCTTGATAGATTTTCTTAAGATTTTATTACCAATAAATATTTTTAACGAGACTGATGACTGATCAATATCTAATTCTTGGGGACATTTAATTCATAAAGTTAGAAGAAAATAAAACTTACAGCAAAATGCAAATTTCATAAAAACGCACACTTTTACTAAAACTGTTCAGTTGACACAAAATTAGTTTCCATTTAGTGCCAGTACATTGGGGTGACCAGAAAAGTCATGCTACATTTAAAGCCTCAAGACAGGAAGACAATAAACAATGTAAATTGTATTTAAAAAAGAAAAGTTTATTACAAACTACACTAGGTTCTTAAAAAGATTATGTACTTAACTTACTTAAGCTAATCATAAAGCTAGTTCTCAATATGCATATAAATTATTGGTGTGAGGCATCCGTGAGATTTATTTTCTTTTATCAATAAATGAAATGCATGTACCTCCATGTCACCCATTATACGATCCCTTAAGAGCCCAACCATACACCATATTTACAATGTGCACTTGTGTGTGAGACCAGCTTCTATTACAGGTGCTCATCATTCACTCGCTGTCCCTACAAAGCACTAAAGACCCATGACAAAGAGAGAAAGATACTTGCCGCTTAAAAATCAACAGCAGAGGAACTGTTGCAAAAGTGAACAGACACGGCTGGCAGGGTAAACAACCCACTCCTTTTGGACAGTCTCAGCTTTGTTCTTCAAGCCGCAACACATCTGCTATCCTGAAACTGAGTTTCCATCTTCAAAGAAAACCTGCCTGCTAAAACAATAGAAAAACAAAACAAGTGTGGATTTGATTAGCAAGACATGGCTCAGTGGTCTGCTAGTCAAACACCAGTACATATAAACCTGACTAGGGATGTTGGCAAATCTGTCATGCCACCAGCACGCATATGTCTGGAACTGTCCCCATCAAACATGTGCGAGCCCCAGCGCTGACAGCCTATCTAGGACTTGGCAGACCACTGAAAAAAATACGGCCTGCAGAGAGAGATGATAAGTGAGGGTTAGGCATGGCTGCTTACCCATGTGTAACCTTCTTACCTCTCCTGGCACTGCTCCTTTTGATGATACTCCAGCTGGTACCGAGGCAGATTCTGGTTACAGAAGGCGCAGTCAGATGGAAGTTCTGACACTGCTTTTTCCACAGCAAGGTTGCGAATGCAGATTGTCCTGTTGATTTCAGTTCTGCAGTTTGGGCAAGTTGCTGTTTCATCTTTAATGCGTGCATCTGCAAGTAGGTGATTGAAACAGCCTGCGCACATCAGATGCCCATTGCTGCACTGAAGACAAAAGAAGATTAAATTCTTCTAAGTACATTTACTCCTCTAAAGAACATATCACCCAGGAATAATAAATGAAACAAGCATGAGGCTTAACTTCTTCTTCTATCGTCACTTGAAGCTGATTGTATATATCTGCAACGTTGTTTCTTGTAGATACTGCACTGCCTTTTTAAGTTCACTAATTGGTCCATAAAGTTTATCTTCCATTATTGTTTGCCTAGATATGTCATATTAGGGACAGTCTTGGAATATGCGATCTGCTGTCTGTGGTGCAAACCTCATGCACATGGCTGATTTGCCAATCGTACGTTTTGTATACATGCAGTTTAATTGTGTCCTGTTCTGAGGTGCAGAATAATGATTTGGTTGCTTAACTAAGTAATTATGATTTTTCTCTCTTGGTCCTTCAAACTTATTTCAATCCCTAGTATGGGGTATGACTGAAGTATTTCTGACCAGTACAGCTTTTTATTAACTACTTTTACCATATACCCAATACACCTCAAGGCATGTTAAAGGGTCCTGCATTTTACTTTACTTACTACAGCAGCCCCAGTAGTGCAGTGGCCAACACACTTACCAGCCAGCCCAGTGGTTATGGATTCAAATCCACATGAAGGTGTAATTTTATAACTATTTTGGGCTCCCAGGTGAACAGAGCCTAAAATGGGTACCAGGAAACATCTTGGGCACCCGGCATGATATTAACTGCATTACCCCACAAGTACTGAGACTTAAGAACATGGGTCTAACATCATATACCCAGTGCACATTAAGGTGTGTAAACAGGTCTTTTATTACATCTCTAGCACCCATGTGCTACCTTGGCCCACAAGGGAAGCAAAGCATAGTAACACAGTACCCTACCATGCATGTCTTAAGAAGTGACTGAGAAGGAATTGCCTGAGACTGGCTACCTCATCCCATACAAAGCTGTAGCTGCAACATCCAACCACTCATGTCCAAGTCTATAATGGGCTTAGTGTGAGTTTGTTGAGGGACTATGTCTCATTGAGAAATGACAGGCAAAAGAAGGAGACAGTTCAGGGGTCAAACCAACATTGTCAAATATGTACTGGATAAAGTTTTTATCTGTTCTCAGATGAAAATGTAACAAGTATGGGAACTGACACCCCTCCTTATGCTGTGACCTAATATGTGTGAAAAACTAACAGCACTTCACACTTTTCTAGCAGTATCTGACATTGGATAACCTTTACAAAGCTCACTTATTGAAACCATTAGAACTGTCACAAAATTTGTCGGTTGGCCTTGTGAAATTTGTGATCTAGGGGAAGTCACCACTAGATTACTCTAATGAGACCCATATTGGTTGCTTGGCCTTGTTTCAGAGTTTCTGGAATGTATGGAAAATAGTTTACCGTGAACAGAAATCAGTCAGGCTGATGGCGCATATGTCTTGCGCATGGGCAGTTAGTTGGGCCCGGCAGACAAAGGCGTCAGTCGTATTCTGTCAGTGCTGTGACCAGATGCCTTTTGGCATAGTGCGATTCTGTTATGGAGAGCTGGGGCTACTGATATCTTCAAGGTTTTTGAAGAGACCAGACTTCCAGTCCAGTGAACTACAGCTGCTTCAATATGACAAGTTGTACGCCATCTGAAGGTATGTGTAACCCATAGGTTTATTTAATAATCGATATGTTGGTAATCGATGACCCGATAGCGCTAGGCGGTGTGTACCAAACGTGGCATGCGGAAGTGGGTCAAGAGTGAATAGTTAACTGGTGTGGGCCTGAAGTCAAACCTGTTGAAAGTGCGTATTTACAAGCAGTGCAATGCAGGGATATTTATTATGCTAGTGGTGCGGGGCTTATTCACAGCCACTGTAGGTTTTTTTTTTTTTTTTTTTGCATATCCTTAACAGGACATCGCTGTCAACAGCAGCATTTTTCAGCTGTCTATTGATTTCTTGGCAAGATTACGCTCAGTAGTTTGCCATTGCTTTCTGAGCGGCCGGCTCATTATCCCGCAAGTCACCAGCGGGGGTCGAGCCGCTCCCAGTTCTCTCCCGCTACGAGACTCTGCGTGATAAACGGGATTACGGAGAAAGTGTTGTAACCCCTCAGCCAGAGAGAACGGCCACTGTAGGTTGGGTTAACTGAATTCAGGGCAGCAAAACTTTTAATTTGAGTTCACACATGGCCCAGCTTCATGAACTTGACCATCATCAAAGTGTTTAACTAAAGGGGAAACCGGAAAATGATTAAAGTGTTACCTCTACTAGGTTGTGTAGGGTATCTATGATGTCGGCCGGTGGAGACGAAGCTAGTGCATGGGTAGACCAAAGTATTGGAGGTCATTTCAAGGTCGTGCCTTGAGTCGAAGGTCATTGTCGTATGGTGCAGTGGCCACTGGCTTTTCTTTTTGGCTTTCCTCACATCTGTCTTTTAGTTAATATGCCTCGACAAAATACCAGCTTAATATATAATGGATTCATGAGATGTAGACAATGAGGGAAAATCAGCAACCGCGACAGGGCTAGTCCTGGTGAGCAGTGACACTATTCTAAATACTGATGAGGGAGGGGAGAATGGGGTGTATATTATATGGATCTTTGGATATATTGTACCTGTGGCACAGTACTACATAATCTCTGGCAGGTAATCGGAGAGTGAACCAGGCAGACTGGATATAACCAGGAGATGGTTCGGATGCACTGCCATCGGCCCTACTTCAGGGCCATTCTGCCCACTAGTACACCTAATTCACTAAACCCATATGTCATGTAGAAGTCTTTCAGGATAGGACAACACCTCAGAGACAAAGGACAGACAACCTTGGCCCCAACTCTACTCCAGACCAGGCAAGATGACGCAGTTCAGACAGCTGCTTGTCAGGTCCTAGGCCCAGTTCATCATCCTCGGCATTGGAGAGCAGATAATGAGGGAGTCTGAACTCTTATGCAAAGGGTCCAACATGCTTATGGAATATGGTGAGAGCGTATGCGTTTAGGGTAAACTTGATCCATGATGCTTTCACCTAGTAATGTCCTCCACAGGTCTACTTTCCTGAGAGCTAAGTGAAGGTCTGGTGATGGGTCCAGTGATAGGGACCAAGGCAAGTGATGTTGTGAGCAGTCCTTGGACACCGCAACTACGTCTGGGTGTACCAACTCCAGAGAATCTACATCTCAGTATGAGACCAGCTACAACTTTGCCAGCGAAACATCAAGTAACCAGCATCTTGACCATGTCTTCTGCAGTTATTTGTATACTGCTATTCAACGTAAGGCAAGTACCCCTTTTACGTTCTTGTCAAAGATATATGGACTATCGACATACCTACCCCCACCTGGAGAACAATTCCATCATTACCATATGCCAAGCCACTTTGGCTTATGAGTCTGCTGGAGTGCTACTACATCAGTGACACTTGTGACTTTAGCCAGCAGAGAGAGAGAGAGAACTCTCACTTTTTCAGCAGTCTACATGATACATTGATATTGTACAATGGAGTGTCACACTTCCCCGACCACACCCAAGACATTAGACTTATGAGGAAGAGTGTAGGCCGGTCTTTCATGTAATCACCGACAAGAGGTTCCAAGTACCAGTTATTTGATACGTCACAGTCCTGTCAACTTTGAGAAGATGAGATCTGACTGGAGGCTGGATACATGCGGTGAGGCTGTGATCGAGTTGACTTGTAGCGTGATACTCTGGACCTGATCCGGTGATGACAACTACATCCTGAGGCTACTCCAGCCCTGCCTAGTCTTGACCAACCTAACAGCCGCTAGGTCTATCTCATACTCATCATCATCATCCTCATTTTGTATAATACATCATTTTGTTACCATGGATAGATATCAGAGTTGCGTCATACATTCAGGATGAGGTTTTAAAGATAACGCCCCTTGGCTGGTGGGGTATTGTAGATTGAGATCACCTATTTCACAGTCTGAAGACATCCCGTTATTAAGATGTATCAGTTTCCCTGCACCCCAGGGAATGTTGTTACATTACTTGGGGGATCATCCAGGAGCTCAGTGATTCAGCTCTGGTGACACTTGGGCGATAGGACATATCAGTCCTTTTTTCAATATAGAAAGTCTACTTAGGTCTTTGGTCCTGTTTCCACTCTTGATTTTGACAGATTAGCTTGTGGTGTGCTGTGTATTGTGGAGGACATTACTAGGTGAAAGCATCATGGATCAAGCTTACTCTAAGCGCATACACTCTCACCATATTCCATCAGCATGGTGGACCCTTCACATAAGAGTCATTGGCTGCTCACCAATGCTGAGGATGAATTGGGCCTAGGACCTGACAGGCAGCTTTCTGAACTGCATTATCTTCCCTGGACTGGAGTAGAGTTGGGGCCAATGTTGTCTGTCATTTGTCTCTGAGGTGTTTTTCTATCCTGAAAGACTTCTACGTGACATATGGGTTTAGTCACTTAGGTGTACTAGTAGGCAGAATGGCCCTGGAGTAGGGCTGATGGCAGCACATATTAACTCTCTCCTGGTTATATCCAACCTCCCTGTTCACTCTCCTATTACCAGCCAGAGATTATGTAGTACCGTGCTGCAGGTACAATATATCCAAAAATCCAATATAATATACATGGTGACTCCCCATGTAGCATATATCCACACCCTGTTCTCCCCTCCCTTGTCAAGGGCCGGAGCATTTAGAACTGTGTCACTGTTCATCTGGAACAGCCCTGTCGCATCGGTTGATTTTCACCTGGACTTTACCTCTCAGGAATCACTGTATATTAAGCTGGTATTCCATCGAGGCATGTTAACTAAAAGACAGATGTGAGGAAAGCCAAGAAGAAAAGCCAGTGGCTGCCCCACCAAGTGACAATGACCTTTGTTTCAAGGCACGACCTTGAAACTACCTCTGATACTTCGGTCTACCCACGCGATAGCTTCGTCTCCACCAGCTGAGTTTATAGATACCCTACATGACTTAGTAGAGGTAATGCCTTAATCGACTTTCAGTTTTCCCCTTTAGTTAAACGCCTCCATCATGCCGGCTTCGACAACGGTCGAGTTCATGAAGCTGGGCCATGTGTGAACTCATATTAAAGGTTTTGCTGCCTTGAATTCAGTTAACCCAACCTACAGTGGCTGTGAATAAGCCCCGCTCCCTTAGCATAATAAATATCCCTGCATTACACTGCTTGTAAATACACGATTTCAACAGGTTTGACTTCAGGCCCACACCAGTTAACTGTTCACACTTGACCCACTTTCATGTGCCATATTTGGTACACGCCAACTAGCACTATTGGGTCACCGATTACCGACACCGTGTTAAATAAACCAATGTTTTACACATACCTTCAGATGTCCGTACAACTTGTCATATTGGAGCAGCTGTAGTTCACTGGACGTCTGCTCTCTTCAAATACCTTGAAGACATCAGTAGCCCCAGCTCTCCATAACAGAATCACACTGTGCCAAAAGGCGTCTGGGCACCAGCACTCACAAAATATAACTGACACCTTGCGGGCCCAACTGCCCATGCGCAAGACACATGTGCCGTCAGCCTTACTGAATTCTGTTCACGGTAAACTATTTTCCATACATTCCAGAAACTCTGAAACAAGGCTGAGGAACCAATATGGGTCCTGTTAGAGTAATCTAGAGCTTACTTCCCCTAGACCACAAATTTCACAAGGCCGGCCGACAAATTTTGTGACATAGAGAGTTAAGAGAGTTGACCGGCTCGACTCTTTTCCGCTGGAGAATTGATCCGATTGATCTCAGCCTCTTCCTCTGGGACCTGATGTCTCGACAGAAAATCAGCCCCAACATTCTACTTGCCGAGGGATGTATTCAAACGTAAAGTTGTAGGGCTGGGGCAACAATGACTAATGCATCAAGCCCGCATTGAGCATCTGGGAGGTAAACAGAAACATCAAAGGTTGATGATCTGACTGTATCCGAAAGGGTACCCCATACAAGTATGGTTGAAACTTTTTCATGGCCCATACGAGTGATAAACATTCCCGTTCCACAGTCGAATAATTCCTTTCAGCCGGAAGAAGTTTTCTTATCGTGTATGCTACGGGTAACAAAATAGACGTATCCTCCCTTCCCTCATGTGACAAAGCCGCCCCTATTCCAACGTTACCCCCGTCTGTCCTTAACACAAAGGGTTTGGATAGGTCATGGAGCTGCAAGACCTGTTTAATCACCAAGGCCTCTTTCAACTGACTGAAGGCACTCTTGCACTCTGGCTTCCATAAATCTGATCTAGGGATCCCTTCTTCAAGGTTTCCGTCAATGGGGTCCCCAGTTCGTTGAAATGCGGGATGAATTTTTGGTAAAACCCGCACAATGAGAGGATGGATCACACTTCCTTCTTCGTTTTTTTGGCACTGGAGCTGACCGGATCTCTTCTAGGCTCTTCTCTCCAATATGATCTGTCCTGGAGTTATCGTGTGGCCTAGAAATTCAAGTGTCTGGTATCCTACCATGCACTTCATTGGACAAGCAGTTAGCCCAACCTCCCTGAGCCTAGTAAAGATCCTATCTAAGGAAGTCACGTGGTCCTCTAAGTTGTCACTGATGATCAGTATATCATCCATGAAGGACACAAGGGATGGATCATGTGAGGGATCTAGCAAGGCCCTCATCATGCGTGTGAACACACTGGGTGCATTGCTGAGTCCAAACAGCATAAATTTGAACTCATAGTGGCCGCTTGGGGTACTGGAAGCCAGGAGGGGTCGGACTTCCGGTTTGACCGGAATCTGGTAGTATCCTCGACATAGATCCATTTTTGAAATGTACTGAGCATTGTGTAACCTAGTGAATAACAGTGTTGGATTGGGTAGAGGCTTTACCTGAAATTTGGTATAACTTCAGGAGCCTGTAGCCTATACATAAGCGGTGTTTCCCACTTGGCTTACATATCAATACGACCCCCACATTATATTAGAATGTGGATGGTGCAATCACGTCATCCTCCAGCAGCTTCTGTATCTCTTTCTCCAGGGAAGGATTCTCTTTAGAGAATAGCACTGGGTAAACCTTCTGACGAGTGTGGTCTTGGGTAGTCAAGGTCATGTCGAACTCGACCAACCCCGTCCACCCAGGTTTATCTGTCAGTATCTGCTGATGGGACTCTAGGATTTTGGTTATCTCTTCCCTATCGCGGGGATCAAAATCAGGGTTCACCTGCGCATTGCGATGAGTTTCTTTGTGCAGAAGTGGGTATTCCCTTCCTTCATCAGGTCCCATCTCAATCTCTGAAGACTGCCATTGCCATGAGTTGGGGAAACTCTTCACCAATCCTCTCGTATTTCCGAGGGAGATTGATATGGAAAATCTTCCGTTTTCCCCGGATCCGAATTTCATAGTTGTTCCTGGATACTACCTGCTCCACGAGAAAAGGTCATTACCATCCTATCTCCACTTTGTTGCTTTCCGTCGGGAGTAACAACATAACTTTGTCTCCCACCTTGAGAGATCTTTCCTTCGACCTGCATCCAACCATTCCGCCCCTGTTTTCCCACGAATGTTTTGAGCAGTTTAGCCACATGTTTCCGCATCTGTTCGATGATCATGATTTCTGCGAGACTCTCAGCTCAAACCCCGCTGAATCCATCCATTTATGCAAATAGGATTTGAGTCGCAAGCTATATGCGTCGAATAACTCGCCCATTTCTCGCTTTGCTGTTCAAAAATTCTTCCAGTATGTGTATGATGTAATTTCAAAACGTTTCAATAACACCGCTTTCAATGCGTCATAATCATTCTCATGTCCCAGCTGTAAATGAGCATACACCTCATACGCAGTTCCGTGCAAACCTTGATACAATTTCAGACACCATTTGTCTCTCGAAACCCATTGCCACAGACATAGCCTCACATTTTTTTCAAAAACTTATCTCTTTTCTTTCTCTTCCTCAAACCTAGCTAAAGGAAACTTCATGACATGGTAGCCATGTCTACCTAATGTAGGTGAACCAGGGAGTGAAGAACCACCTACCGCTCCCTCAGTTTCTCCACCTGCAGAACAGGTGGCAGAACAGTTGAACATAGTAATGAAGCTAGCTGAATGGTATGCCATAGTACATGGGGAGGCTGGGGACGCCCATCTGCCTAGTACTAAGGGTCCGGATAAATCGGACAAGAAGAAGTTGAAAGGCACTCATCAGAAGAAGGTAGTCTTTGGAGAAGAGTCCAGAGAAGACTAAGTCTGGAAGCAAGAGCCCACCTAAATCTCCCCAGAAAAAAGGGTTCCATACTAAATGGTACAAGAATTGCAAGATGTCCAATCATAATATGAGGGACTTGAAATCAAATGCTAAGGACTCCCACTTCATGGCCTGCCTAGTGGAACCAACAGCAGATTCCACTGAAAAGGTTGGGGTCGTCAAAGAGGCTCTGGACCAGGAGCGACCATCTGTGGTCGAGTTTATCGAGGTGAACGGTCAACAGGTTGAATGTTTATATGATACTGGCCTGCAATTTGAGGCCATAATTGATGCCAGTCTGGTCAGCCCAGAACATCTCACGGGAGACTATCGAGGTACAGCCGGCGATGAAGAGTGCTGTGGCCATGACTTTGCCGATCACCAAGGTGGAGATCTGGTCAAGTTATGTCATGGGCACGATTCAAGCGGCCATGTTGATCGACCCCATCTTTCCGTAATACTGGGGTACCAATATGTATTCCTAGGGATGCCCAAAGAGTCCATCCACATAGGTGCCATACAGACGCGGTCCCAAAAGGAAAAAGAAGAGGCAGATGCAATAATCTCTAACCCCCTGCCAGGGGGAATTGTGAACTGCCCAGAGCAAAGACGTGACATTGCTACCTTGCTACAAGAAGCTGCAGAGGAGTGCTGACCCACTGAAACGGGATCAGTACTAAATGAAGAATCAGCTGCTCTACCGGAGAGCGGGAAGGGGAGATAGATTGCACGGGCTGTTGGTGGTCCTGAAGTGCTACCATCCCAATATTCTTCATATGGGGCACACCATATTGTTTAGCGGACATATGCGTGTTGGAGCAACGCTTCATCGGATTTCCTGTCATTATTATTGGCCAGGAATTACCAGCGACGAGTCGGTATGTGAAGTCCTGCCCCGAGTGCCAGAGGGTGGCAGCGAAACACTGGACCGCACTGGTGGTCTTGAGCAAAATGCCTGTAATCAACTCTACGTTTGAGAGAGTGGCCATAGAAATCGTGGGTCCTCTTCCCCAGATGAGGAAGAGGAACATGTACATTCTCACGATGGTCGACTGCTGTTCTATGTGGGGTGAGCCCATATCACAGGCCACTATTGATTCAAAGAGAGTGGCCAACGCACTTATGGAGGCCTTTAAACGATTGGGGTTTCCCAATCAGATCCTCACAGACAATGGGCAGGTTTTGTGGGAAATTACTGGAAGAGGTCTTCCGAATATTTCACACCAACTACATTCACACCAGTCCATACCACCCTCAAGTGAACAGACAAGTGGAGAAGTTCAACGGAACATTGATGACAATGCTCTGGAAACTTGCCCAAGAGAAACCCGATAGGTGGGATGAATATATCCCTGCAGCACTATTCACCTATCGGAAAGTGCTACATGGCTCGACGGGACTGCCACCAGATACCCTGCTGTTTGAGCGGCCGATCAAGGGTCCATTGGAGGCAATGCGGAGGAGTTGGACAGAGGAGGGGACATCCAAAGAAGTGATATCCTCTTACAAATACATAGAGGAGCTTAAGGAAAAACTTCACACGAGATGGGCCTTGGCGACCCAGAACTTACGAAAGGCCCGAAAACGACATGTGGCATACTACAATCGCAGGTTGAAGGAAAGATCTTTTGAGGTGGGAGACAAAGTTCTGTCATTACTCCCGATGTGAAAAAAAACAAAGTGGAGATAGGATGGCAAGGACTTTTTCCCGAGGAGCGGATAGTGTCCAGGACCAACTATGAAATTCAGATCCGGGGAAAACGGAAGATTTTCCATATCAATTTCTTTCAGAAATACGAGAGGACAGGTGAAGAGTTTCCCCACCTCACGGCGATGGCAGTCGTTGTAGAGATGGAGGCGGGGCCCGACAAGGGAAGGGAATACCTACTACTGCACAAAGGAACTTATAGCAATGTGCAGGTGAACCCTGATCTTGATCCCCGCGATAGGGAATAGATAACAAAAAGTCCTATAGTCACATCAGCAGATACTGACAGATAAACCTGGGTGGACGGGGTTGGTCGAGTTCGACATGACCTTGACTACCCAAGACCCCTCCATTAGGTTTACCCAGTGCCATTCTCTAAAGAGAGGACCCTAGAGGAAGAGACACAGAAGCTGCTGGAGGATGTCGTGATTGCGCCATCCACATCCCTATATAATGCGGGGGTGGTTTTGCTATATACGCCGATTGGGGAACATCACTAATGTATAGACTACAGGCTCCTGAACAGTCATTACTAAATTTCAGGTAAAGCCCCTACCTACACAATACAACAGTTATTTGCTAGGTTGCACAGCGCTAAGTACTTTTCAAAAGTGGATCTAAGTCGAGGGTACTACCAGATTCCGGTCACACCAGAAGTCCGCCCCCTCCTGGGTTTCAGTACACCAAGCAGCCACTATGAGTTCAAAGTTATGCCGTTTGGACTCAGCAATGTGCCCAGCATGTTCACATGCATGATGAAGGCCTTGCTAGATCCCTTACGGGATCCATCCATTGTGTTCTACATGGATGATATACTGACCGCCAGTGAAAACTTAGAGGACCACGTGACTTCCTTAGATAGGGTCTTTACATGGCTCAGGGAGGTGGGGCTAACTGCTCGCCCAACGGAGTGCATGGTAGGATACCAGACACTTGAATTTCTAGGTCCCACGATAACTCCAGGACAGATCGTCCCGGAGGAGAACCTAGAAATTGTCCGGTTGGCTTCAAGGCCAAAATCGAAGGACGTGCGATCCTTTCTCTCGTTGTGCGGGTTTTACCAAAAATTCATTCCGTATTTAAACGAACTGGGGACTTCATTGACGGAAACCGTGAAGAAGGGGTCCCCAGATCAGATTGTATGGACGACCGAGTGCGAGGGTACCAACAGTCAGTTGATAGAGGCCTTGGTGATTAAACTGGTCCTGCAGCTCCCTGACCTATCCATACCCTTTGTATTATGGATGCGAGTAATGTTGGAAAAGGGGCAGCTTTGTAGGATACATCTATTTTGTGACCAATAGTGTATGTGAGTAGAAAACTTCTGGTGGCCAAAAGGAATTATTCGACTGTGGAATGGGAATGTTTATCACTCATATGGGTTGTGCAAAAGTTTCAACCATACTTGTATGGGGTACCCTTTCGGGTACAGTCAGATCATCAACCTGTGATGTTTCTGGCTACCTCCCAGAAGCTCAACATGCGCTTGATGCGTTGGTCGTTGTTGCTCCAGCCCTACAACTTTAAGGTTGAATACATTCCCAGCAAGGAGAATGTTGGGGCTAATTTTCTGTCGAGACATCTAGTCCCGGAGAAAGAGGCTGAGATCATTTGGACCAAACCACGAACAGAAAAGAATCGATCCGGTCAACTCTCTTAAGAGAGGGCCTAATATCACAAAATTTGTTGGTCCGCCTTGTGAAATTTGTTATCTAGGGGAAGTAACCACTAAATTTCTCTAATATGACCCATATTGGTTGCTCGGCCTTGTTTCAGAGTTTCTGGAACATACGGAACATAGATTATTGTGAACAGACTTCAGTCAGGTTGACGGCGCATGTGTCTTGCGCATGGGCAGTTAGTTGGACCCAGCAGACAAAGGTGTCAGTTGTAATTTGTCAGTGCTGGCGACCAGACGCCTTTTGGCATAGTGTGATTCTGTTACGGAGAGCTGGGGTTACCGATGTCTTCAAGGTTTTTGAAGAGACCCAACGTCCAGTCCAGTAAACTACAGCTGCTCCAATATGACAAGTTGTATGGTCATCTGAAGGTATGTGTAACCCATTAGTGTATTTAACACGGTGTCTGTAATCGGTAACCCGATAGTGCTAGGCGGCATGTATCAAACATGGTGCGCAAAAGTGGGTCAAGTGTGAACGTGGGCCTGAAGTCAGACTTATTGAAAGCACGTATTTACAAGCAGTGTAATGCAGGGGTATTTATTATGCTAGCGGCGCAGGGCTTATTCACAGCCACAGTAGGTTGGGTTAACTGAATTCAGGGCAGCGAAACTTTTGAGTTCACACATGGCCCAGCTTCATGAATTGGGCCGTCATTGAAGCCAGCATGTTGGAGGTATTTAACTAAAGGGGAAACCGGAAGTTGATTAAGGCTCTACTAGTTCGTGTAGGGTATCTATGAACTGGGCTGGTGGAGACGAAGCTATTGCATGGGTAAACCAAAGTATCGGAGGTCGTTTCAAGGTTGTGCCTTGAGTCAAAGGTCGTTGTCGCTTGGTGGGGTGGCCACTGGCTTTTCTTTCTGGCTTTCCTCATATCTGTCTTTGCCGCAGAAGTCGGATGTGTCGGCCTAACGGCGCAAGAACGCAGCTCTGCTGTAAACAGGCACAATGCAGTCACATCCGGGGAAAAAATCTGGATGAATGCAGAAGAAGAAGAAGATATCTATTAATATATAGTGGATTCCTGAGAGGTAGAAAACGGGGGGAAATCAGCAGATGCAACAGGGCTGTTCCTGATGAACAGTGACACCGTTCTAAATACTCCGGCCCTTGATGAGGGAGGGGAGAATGGGGTGTGGATATCTGCCACATGGTGAGTCACCATGTATATTATATTGTATTTTTGGATATATTGTACCTGCCGCACGGTACTACATAATCTCTGGCAGGTAATAGGAGAGTGAACCAGGCAGATTGGATATAACCAGTAGGTGGTTCGGATGCACTGCCATCGGCCCTACTTCAGGACCATTCTGCCCACTAGTATACCTAATTCACTAAACCCATATGTCATGTAGAAGTCTTTCAGGATAGGACAACACCTCAGAGACAAAGGACAGACAACCTTGGCCCCAACTCTACTCCAGACAGGGGAAGATGACGCAGTTCAGACAGCTGCCTGTCAGGTCCTAAGCCCAGTTCATCCTCAGCATTGGTGAGCAGCCAATGAGGGAGTCTGGACTCATGTGAAGGGTCCACCACGCTGATGGAATATGATGAGAGTGTATGCGTTTAGGGTAAGCTTGATCCATGATGCTTTCACCTAGTAATGTCCTCCACAGGTCTACCTTCCTGAGAGCTAAGTGAAGATCTGGCGATGGGTCCAATGATAGGGCCTAAGGCAAGTGATGTTGTGAGCAGTCCTTGGGCACCGCAACTACATCTGGGTGTACCAACTCCAGAGAATCTACATCTGAATATGGGACCAGCTACAACTTTGCCCTCAAAATGTCAAGTAACCAGTATCTTGCACCATGGCTTCTACAGTTATTTGTATAATGCTATTCAATGTAAGGCAAGTACCCCTGTTACATGCTTGTCTGTCACATAAGGTGATCATTCATCCGCATTCTCCGTCCATAAAACATTTTTCAATACTTTTTAATTATCAACGGTGTCCCTCCTGATACCATGACATTATCGCTATTCTTGGAGAGAACCTTCTAGAAGTGACTGGGGGAGCAAATAGGTGTATGCCATCATTTGATTGGGAAATACTTGTGGGGGAGAACGCTATCAACTAGACCAGTTCCATAGTCTAGTAGTTTGAACTCGGATTCCAACTAGGCAGGATTCATTGTGACATGGTGCTAATTAAGCCCTATAATACCATGTCATATAGTTCTCTGGATATCAGGTACCACTATAAATCATTTCTAAATGTGGCAATGCCAGGTACTGTGAAAGAGATGAATGTCAGAGTATTTGTATGAGAAATGTGTAAGTGAAGATCAGAACTTCATTGCAAGTAGTACTGACTATGCTTCCCATCAGGCTGACACGGCTACCACACTGAATATTCTCCCATGTCTATCGTTCATCTGCTATGAGAATTTTGTGGTATACTTGACGTCTGTATAGACTATATCACTCTCACTGCATATGTGCTCTCTATATGTAGCCACTTTAGTGACTTTTTCTATATTGCTTTTTAATTATATAACCTGCCTAGCTGGATAGCTCTTGAAAAAACAAATCCAACGGTACCTTATTCAAGTCTGTAGGTCAATTTTAAGCCGAGATATTAATATTTGTGTGTAAGTTTATCATGTAAAACTGACATAGAAAAAAAACGATTTTGACCTTTCACTTGTTGTGACCCTACCTACAACGGCCTGTCTAACCCAAGGGAAGATAACTCTGCCAGTTTATATATATACACACACGCACACAGATATATACATCTCCACATCATCTGTGTGACGCCAGACCGCACGTGGACTGTTGCGAGTCTTGTCAGCCAGAGTAGATAGATGCATTTTGGCAAAAGAAATCCGTTGGAAAAATGCAAAATTATCAATGATCTTGTCCTTGAAGAGTGATGAAAAATTAAACATACATACAATAATGGGTGTTGAATGTAAACATGCATTCATTATCATTGTGGTCACTTTGAATACTCCATAACAATAATTAAATGGAGTATGACAATGAAAACTGCCATCCACCACCTTTGAAATGCCACATTACAGCATACAATTTTCATAATTTTAGTGTGAGATTGAATGCCAACTTAAATGGTCGAAAATTACAACATACATGTAAAAATGGATGCTACAATAAAAAATACATAGCATAACAATGTAATACGTCTTAAAAATGGTATGTACGGGTTTACTTACCACTCAGAATAGACAGCCTGGTTCTCCGGTATAACAAGGATTCCCGATTAGCCAGAAATGCAGAATGCAAAACGGTGTGGGAAAAACTATATAAAGTAATCGGTGTCTGTTTTAACTCGATCTTGAAATAATCATGGAATTTAACATCATGAGTACGCTTACAATCCCCATATCGGAGGCACAAGAACAGATAAATGAAGATCACCGCAAAAAGAATTCAGGTAAAGTTCGGTAAACGTGAACTGAAGTACCTATCTATATGCTTCATAGAACTTTCCTGTGAAAGCATATCATCGCACATTCTTAATTGACTGTAGTAATACTCCTGTGATTCTACGTCTTATCAGTCTTGTGGTCAGAATGTGTGATGTAACTTGTAACCTTTTCCTTGAAAATGCTGAGAATGTTTGAATGAATGAGATGTTGATTGTACGAGTACCATCTCACATTAGAAGACAGATACACGCTTTAATATATCCATATGTTGGCCGGACGTGCATTGCGTACCAGAATTACAAAGTCCTTTGCTGACTGGTGGCTATTTTACGTTCACGAGAATTGCTCAAGGCTCTGTTTTAAAGATTTGCCTGGAATGCAGTTTATCTGTGAATATATTGCACGTGTTCCTTTGCAACATGGCTTGGGTTCAGATGAACTACGTTCCGAAAAAGACAATATGTGTTCGAACCTTTGTCTAGGCTGACTGTATATATTTGATGGCTCATGCTATTTTTCATGGTAGGACATGTTTTTCATACGTGTTTGTTCACATGTGAATATTGCTTACTACCTGCTGTAGGAAAGATATTGATATTACCAGTAGGGAAAGAGCAAATGATCAGATGGTGATGATTGGATGTACTTGTGAGCCGAGTCTAGTCTGAGAGGGGAGATGTCTGGCATTGCATTGTGAGTGTAGAGGGGATGGGATATCCATGCACCAATAGTACCACCTATAAGGATTGGTGATTGGTCTGTTAACTGGTTATTGGCCATTAGTCAAATGATATTGCCTAGTGCAGTTATAAATGATGCCCGTCATCCATCTGTCTCATATCTTATGGTGCTTGATTCAGCATGTTTGTCACAAGATACTTATCTCATGGTATCTGCCTCATGTTATCTGTTTCATGCTGCCTGCTTCATAATGCTTGCCTTACAATGTCTGTTTCTCATGGTGCCCAGGTCTCATGTGATTTAAATCTTAACCTGGACTTAACTAGACAAGTATTTTAATTTGCTTGTTGATTGTGTGGGGCTGCCCCTGACTCAGCATATGGGCTTGTGTCTTATCAAAAATAAGGGTGAACCATGAAAATATATCACCCACAGTCCATCAGAGTGGAATGCACTCCATCACCAGTAGGAGGAGATTGGTGTCTGAGTAACACCCTCCCCTCTCTTCCCCATTTCCTTTTGTATTTGCTGATATATAATTATAATATTGTTTTAAAGCAAATTCATAGTAAATGTTTTGCCTTTGTTTGTATCATCAGAGAAAGGGACAGGGGAGAGGCCATTTTTACTAGGACGACCAACTGGTAGTCCATAACACAGAACTTCCTCTGTATGTGGATATTCCATTGATACTACAGTGACTTCTGGCTGACCTTGGCAGCTTGAATCTACATCACTCTTTTGCCAATGGTGAGGGCACTGAATGGGTCTACTATTTAAACCCAACCTCAAGGAAGGTCTTCATGTTATAATTTCTTCAAGGAGGTGTCTTTCTAGCCACTAGAAGAGGACATCCTTAAATGAATGACCCCCTGGCTTCAGTTTGCTTCAAGCCGGCTTAATAATGAGTGGCTACTGTGAGTTCATGGACCAACCGTATTTTCCTCAGGCCTGAAATATAGGTACTTCATGGGAAACTTACCAGTTCATTAATGGCTGTGGTGTATTATCAAGGAGATGATTCTGAGTAAATGTTTAATTCCATTTAAACTAGATTGGTGACTGAAAGGCAGGAGCCAGTGTCTCAGGGTATTCTCATTCAAAACTTAGTGAAGTGGTCATGCAGTGGTTTGCTAGCCTGGGACTTGAATCTCCGGAACCCCAGTATGGTGCTCACATATTGGTTTGTCGTCTGAAACTTGAACCTTGTTGAAACAGACTAGCGTGCAGGATGCTGTTCAATGTTGGATTTATATACCACATCACTGGATGGTCTGAAACACGTCATGGATAACATGGACCGAGCTATTGCCTTCATATCACTGGAGGAGTACATACTCAACTTACAGAATGACCCCAGTGCCAGCTTCTCAAGCAGTCTTGTCTTCATGAGGGATTTATCATGGTTAATCTTTCGAGGAGTATTTCACAGGAAGGAGTGAACTGAAGGAGGTACATCATGAGTGAAACTAGCTGCAACCTGGAACTTCTACTTAACCCTGATCACTAGTGGTGACAGGATGAGAAGCAACAGGACAGATTTTTATGACTCTTATGCATTGCCCCGAAAGTAATATCTCTTTTTCCTGTGCCTCTGGGGAAGATACTATGGATTTTGTTAGGACTGTGTGATGGAGGAGAGTTGTTGTTTTTGTGGGTTGGTGGTCTGTTGGTGGTTTTTTTTTCCATTATTTGATTAACATTGCATGTAACTCATTGAAGTGTAATTGTTATCAGTGTGGAGCCTGGGTCTTCACTCGACCCCTAGTTTATTAAAATCATGAGTTGCTGAGAACAGTGTTGTGAAGTACATGTCCCTGTGAACATCTTGTACAGCTGTTGTGAAGTACATTACTTTGTGAATGTCCTATTCAGCTGTTGTCAAGTACCGTTCCTGGTGAATGTCCCATTCAACTGTTAATGATTTCGTTAAATTGTGAAGGTCCTGTATAGATGTTGTCAAGTATCTTCATGGTGAATGTCTTGTTCAACTGTTGGTATAAACATTTCCTTGTGAATGCATTGTCCAGCTGTTGTCAAGAGCATGTCCTTGTGGATGTCTTGTTCAACTGGTGTTAAGTACTGTCAATGTTGATATTGTGGTGTGTCACTTGTGATACCTTTTAAATGGAGATCTATGTGAGGTGGCTACCAGAGCACAGTTAACATTATTGGTGAGGAAAACAAAAAATCCTTGGTTACTGTGGCTAATTGCCATGATCTCTATAGCCTGAAAGAGGAATCATCTTTCTTTAAAATTCTGTGTTGAAATTTAAACTTAGGTCTAATTTTCTCACAGTGGGGGTATTTGTGAGCCAATCATGAATGGTTCCTCTAAAGGGTTTTGCGGGAATGACTATCCATCCTCTTTGGGATGCCCCTACACAACTTGCTATTTTAAACCTGTATCTATCATGTCACCCATTTGAGCTTCTGTAATATTTTATTCACGAAATATCTCACATTGTCCCAGATGTACAGACTATCGACACACCTACCCCCAGCTAGAGAACAATTCCATCATTATCAAGTGCCAAGCCACTTTGGCTTATGAGTCTGCTGGAGTGCAACTACATCAGTGACACTTGTGACTTTAGCCAGCAGAGACAGAGATAGAGAACTCTCACTCTTTCAGCATTCTACGTGATACTTTGATATTGTACAACGGAGTGTCACAGTTCCCCGGCCACATCCAAGACATTAGACTTATGAGGAAGAGTGTGGGCCGGTCTTCCATGTAATCACTGACAAGAGGTTCCAAGTACCAGTTATTCAGTACAGTCACTGTCCTGTCAACTTTGAGAAGAGAAGATCTGGCTGGAGGCTGGATACATGCGGTGAGGCTGTAATTGAGTTGACTTGTAGCGTGATACTCTGGACCTGTTCCGGTGATGACAACTACATCCTGAGGCTACTCCAGCCCTGCCTTGTCTTGACCAACCTAGCAGCCGCTAGGTTTATCTCATACTCATCATCATCCTCATTATGTATAATACATCATTTCGTTACCATGGATAGATACCAGAGTTGCGTCATACATTCATAACAAGGTTTGAAATCGTAACATCCCTTGGTTGAGTGAGAGATAAGTATCCAAAGGCTGGTGGAGTATTGTAGATTGAGGTCACCTATTTCCCAGTCTGAAGACATCCCACTAGTAAGGTGTGGTATCAGTTTCCCCTCACCCAGGGAGTGTTGCTACAATAACTAAGTAAACAACAACTATGTTGTTGAGGAGAAATTGTGCTTGCTGATCATTTAAAAGTGATTGCAAGTCTCAAAGGTTTAACTTTTTCAGTGCCAAACAAAACTTGGGTCTTGACCAAACAGAAATTCATGGCAGAAAATTGGAAGTAGGGGTGTCACAATAATGCGTTTAAAATTGTTAAAACGGTAGCAGATTGTATTACATATCAAATTAAGGAGGAATGCACAAGGAACATGACAGTGTTAATAATTAATTGATAGGTTACAAATATTTTGACAATAATGAGAGGTTTAATAATAACAATTGAAATTAAAGAGGTAAAAATTATTTTAAAATTGCACTATCAAGGTGTTTTCTATACTCCTCTACTGCTAATCCTGTTGATTTACTGAAAAATGAAACACCACTTGTCTTCAACAATAATAACAGAATTTCTCATTAAAACTATCCAAAAAGAAGTTTTGCTGCATATCCTGAACCATGTCTTTTTCACACAAAATTTAGAAAATTCATGGTAGAAAATTCGAAAAAAATTCAAAAAAAGTTCGAATCGCAAAAGTGACTTATGAGAGTATGGAGCCGGTCGCTCAGAAAGTCGTGGCGTGCTGATGAGCGTAATCTAGCCTAGGAATCAACATACAGCTGAAAGATGCTGGTGTTGACCGCAATATCCTGAAACAGGATGGAAACGCGGGAAAAAAAAAATGGTAGAAAATTGGAAGTAGGGGTGTGTCACAATAATGTTGTGAAAATGGTTAAAATTTTGGCACGATATGTTGTATTATATATCAAAATAAAGGGAATTGCACAAGAAACATGCTAGTATTGGTACTATTGCTATAGGTTAGAAATATAATAAAAATAAAAATATAATTTGTAAAATAATTTGAAATAATATGTAACAATTATTTTAAAATTGCACTTACCAAGAGGCTTTGTTATCCTCATCATCTGCTAATCCTGTTGAATTTACTGAACAAACACCACTTTTCTCAAATATAAACACAATTGTTCCTAATCAATCATCCGAAAAGAAGATTTGCCGCAGATTCTGAAGCATGTCTTTTTCAGAAAAAAATCAGGAAAACACTTGGCAGATTTACATTTAATTACAATTAATATTTACACGTCTGTTTATTTTAATTTACAATATGTGGCAGTCTATTTGTGATAGGCTGCAAAGCAAACATTCAGTAGTGTGGCAAACACTTTCACTGCATGAGCAGTTGTGGGATCTAAATCGGGATTGTATTCTGTGTTTCTTCCATAGTAAATTTTTTAATTCACTACGTAGCCAATTGCAGAATCACAAAGGCCAAATGGTTTGATGTGGTACTTGTGAGGCTTTGTTGCATTGTATTGTCTGTGCTGAAATCTGCCCTTCCACCCAATAATCATTTCATCAATGGACACATTTTCAAATGGGTAAAATGCTTCCTGGAATTTCTTCAGAATCATGTCAACAAGAGGATCAATTTAAGTTGCATCTGGTTCACATACGTGAAGCATGGTGTGATAAATAGATTCAAATCGATTCCTGGGAAACATAGTGGCATACCAAGGAGTATATAAATGTGCAGCAGTACTCCAATAGTCCTTGATCCATGGTCTTGGATCGAGCCCCATATAAATAATGACAGACGTAAACTTCAGCCATTCGTGCTTCGTGAGTGGGGTCCAGGATAAAAGATGAGAATGTTTTCTTTCAGGAGTGTTCTGCATCAACATCTTTTCTGCATATTTATTTATGCTTTTAATTAAACAATCCACTATGTCATCATCAAAAAACACTTTGAGAAAATCCATAGGTGTTTGAAGTTGATAAAGTACAGGGTTTGACGTGAAACCTTTGAGGATGAAACTCAAACATCAGTTTTGTTTCCCATCTGACACATCTTGCCATGTCAATGCTGTTGAAGATGATGGGAGAGGTGCATCACGCTCTACAGAAGCTTGTAAAATCGAGTTTTTACCTCCAGTTTTATTCTTATTTTGTACTGCTTTCCTTTGCACTGAGTAGTAATTGTGACATCCTGACATTCATTGTCAGAGACCTCAGCTGATGACGAACTTTCACTGTCATTGTAGATTTCTCTATCACCAAGTGCTGACTCACTACTAAAACTACTATCTGAATCTTCGTTCAAATCGGAATCACTATTGTCTAAAACTGTTTGAAACAACAATCTAGCTTGATCTGATATCAATCTACGAGGCCGCATACTCGAGGGCGTTGCCATTTGTGAAAAACCAAAACAAACTACTTAACACTAGTTTAAAACAAAAAAAAAACTCACAAAAACCAATGGATGTGAACGTTTGACCTTACAATGCTGAAAGGGAAATGTTCCGGGTGGGTGAATTTTCAATTTACTGTCACTTAAAATTTCGGAAGGTAGCAGAAATGTATCAAATAAACCACTGTTTATACTGTGGCATTTAAAGGGCACACGGGCATCACCGTCGGTCAACTGTGGCGATGTAAGGGCGCTTGGCAGAGAAAGACTTAAGTAGATCTGAGCTAAAAGTGTTGACAGAGATTTCACTTGACAGCGGATCAGAAGTAGGTGTGATAGCATGACACAATATCATACTTTTCATAGGCAGGTGTAGAAAAGAGGTAGATAGCAATTGCCACAGTAATTCTTCAAAAATAAAGCTGACATATTGTGAATGATTGTATTTAAAGATGAGCCTGTTTTGCAAAGTGAGCTGTGGTTGTGTAGTGGCTAGATGCTTGCCTGCTGGCCATGTGTTCAAATCTGAATCAGGCAGTTAATGGCTTTTCTTCTCAGGTCAAAACAGCCAAAGAAATTTACCAGGAAATATTTTGGGAAATAAAGGCAGCTGGCATAATACTGACATCACCCACCAAGTGCTGAGAAGTCTATTAAAATATGGGTGTAGCATCTTATGCCCAATGCGTCTTAATGCATGTAAAAGGGTCCTTTACTTTTTTATTTACTGGTTTGCAAAAGACTTCAGCTGAAACAAGTGCTTCAACTGTGCTGCTGTTGGTTTGAATCCCAATGATACTTTTGACAGGAGCTGTTTGTACAGCTGATGTGCCATCAATCATGTGCCATGCCAATAAGTGTGGGCAGTCATGTTTTGCCATCTCACTCGATCACCAGAGTCGTGGATCAGCTCTGTGTTTCTGCCTCGACCATGCCACGTGATATGCAGCAGGTTGTATAACACTTCTATCAATGTGGAACTTCAGCATGGCCGAATGGGTAAGAACAGTTGTTCTTAAACATCCGTTGTGCTGATGCCGAGGTTAGCGGTTCAACCCCTACACCAGACAGTTGGACTAAAATGTTGGCCTGTCGTCCTTAACTTGGGGATGTAAATTACAAGTACCTCTGAAGTTGGAGTGGGTTCACCTGATAGTGAGGGACACAGACAAAATTCAGTCCACCACTACTATAAATAGTGTGTATGGACTATGCTTGAGTTCAAAGCAAGCGAGCGCAAAAAAGAAAAACAAGTAAAAACCACACACACAAAATGTGGAACTCATGAACACAGCTACACACAATCCAGCCAATCATGGATGAGGAAAATATGCCAATAAATAAGTCTCCAACAGTCCATTTTCTGGAACCCACAAGGAAGAGAAAAAAAAGTAGAGAATAATAATATAGATAGCAGGAATTACAATGCATACCAAAGGATAGAAGAGCTGACATGAGATAGTTGAAGGCTTATGATCTATTCTTCTTCTTCTTCTTTTGCGTTCATCCAGAGTTTTTTTTTCCGGATGTGATTGCGTTGCGTCTAGTTACAGCAAAGCTGCATTCTTGCGCCGTTAGGCCGACACATCCAACTTCTGCGGGCATTTGTTGACCAGGTTAACCATCCCGGGGGTTTCTTAGGACGTTTTACTCTCACTGTTGTGGTGTTATCCCCCATCCCAGCTGGCCCATATAGAACAGCAAAAGACATCCTGGTCAGCCCTCAAGGGAAGGCAGGGGCAGACCATGGGCATTCCCCGCCATCCAAGGAGGTTTCCATACTTGCAGAGCCAACACATAGCGCTCTGGTACTGGGCTCACCCAAGGAATCGTCACGTCCTGCACATGGCTGCTTAGCCTCACTTCCATATATTGGGCCTTCTGTTCACCATAGGCTGTTCTTCCGGAAACCAGAAGAATGCAGTCTGCAGATGACATCCACACAGTGAGCTTTCGATTCGGACTTTCCACATAATGGATTTGCTATCCAAGCAATATTCTATTTCGCGCCACTAGGACACTTTTCCACCTTTTATGAAGCCCACACAGCGAGCTTTCAATTTGGACTTTCCACATAATGGATTTGCTATCCAAGCAATATTCCATTTCATGCCTCTGGGTCGCTTTTGTAACCGACATACCTGTGGTATGAATACTTCTTCATGCACCTTTAAATGTCAACCTGTATGTAGTTAAAGTAAGCTGTGGTCAACCTGAGCTTGTTGATATCTCCATAGAGCTTGTCCTCAAATGAAGCAGGCATGGGCCAAAATATCTTTCTCTGTTCTGCATATATTGGGCACTCCTGCAGCAAATGTTTTGCTGTCATTTTTCCAGTTCTACAATTACATTGATCAGTATCTCCTATCTTTAGTTTATTGAACAAGTGGTGTTTCAGCCTGTTATGTCCTGTGTGGAGTCTGAAGATTGCCACTTGTTCTCTTCGGTCGAGTTTGTAATATACATCATCCTTCTGGTGGCCTGGATGCCCTGATTCCCATTTGGTTCTATAAGTGCTTTTTATCAACCTCTTTGCCTCATTATAGGTTATGTCTATGTCAGGCTGTGGTAGTTGTCCGCCCTCTTTTGCCAGTCTGTCAGCCTCTTCATTTCCAGGTATACTGCAATGTGATGGGATCCATTGTATTACAACATTTTTTTATTTCTGGCATAGACCATGGAGTGCTGCTCTTAGTTCAGCTAGTTCTGTGCTGTTATTGTTCTTCAGTATTGAGACAGCTGACTTTGCATCCGTGAAGATAGCTATTTGCTTCTCTTTATTTTCCTCCATCAAGAGCATTTCTGCTGCAGTTTTCAGAGCCTCTACCTCCGCTTTGAAGTTACTTGAAAATTTTCCAGTTGCCACTGAATGTGTTTTTTTTTCACTCAATTTTTTAAATTTAGGAGAATTCCTCCTCCTCCATTCTCTATTGAATTTTTGGCTGATCCATCTGTATATGCATGGGTCCAATTGCTGCTTGGGTAATGTTCTTTTATGTAGTTTAGGGTTATTTCTCTTCTTTCGGTTTCATGCTGAGTGTTCTTTTTCTCAATAACAGGAATGTTTTCTATCATCTCAAGCAGTTGTTGCTGTCTCCATGCTGGGAACTTGTGTGCATTGTAAATGGGTTTGACTATTGATATGTTAAGTATAGGATCTGCCCTAATCTTTTGTTTTGCAGTTTCTATAAAGTTGCTAGGCTTCAGTCTTCCCTTTCCAAAACCATTAAACCTGTTATACATAGGGTGGTCTGTCAATCTTCTAAATTTTTCTGCTTGTTGCTGGGCTCTGCTATCTCTTCTATCCTGCATTGGTTGTAAACAAGTGATCTTTTCTAGTTCATTAATGGGTGTTGTCTTCAGGCTTCCAGTTATGATTCGCATTCCTTGATTTTGGACTCTACTTATTTTGTTAAAGTTTGACTTAGCTGCTGTTGCCCAAGCTGCAATGCTACTTATTTTGTTAAAGTTTGACTTAGCTGCTGTTGCCCAAGCTGCAATGCCATATTCCAGTACTGGCCTCACCCGTCCAGTATATAACTTCTTGAGAACTTTCTCATCTGCTCCCCATGTTGTACCAGCAAGCTTTTTCATGATTGCCATTCTTTGCCTTGCTCTTGTTCGATTTTTCTCAACCTGTGTTTTCCATGTCAGGCGACGATCAAAGGTGACTCCTAGATAGTTTGGATTTTCTTCATGGTGCAATATTTTTCCATTCAATACCAGCTTAGGTTGCTGAGTTTTATATGAGAGGGAGAACACTGTGCATGTTGTTTTCTCCTCACTTATCTTCACTAGCCATGATTTTGACCAGTCCTCTAGCGCTAATAGGGCTTGCTGTATTCTGCTGTTAGCTGTACTAATATATTCTTCAGATGTCCATATGGCTAGGTCATCTGCAAAGGATGATGTGTGTACTCCCTAGGTGCTTTCCCTAGCCTTTGACTGTCCCCAGTCTACCTACAAGGCAGCAGGTTTGTGTTTCACTTGGTGTGGTCCCTCTCCCTTGACCTGTCCAACATGGGTGACCCTACCAGTAGCTGTGCTACCGTCGGCATAGCTCTTGGGGTCATTGGAACACACAAGCCCCTCTACCTCATCAAGGTGGACACACGACAGAGGGGTATGATCTATTCAAGACTATACAACTGACAAAATGATGTGGAAATGTTATATATAGCATGACGCAGTTTATAAGGAAACTGCACATTGCAGAAAGGTGTCACGCCATCTGGGAAGAATGAGGCTTCTGGTATATCTGTTTTTCCTTTATGTTGTACATATATGGTGTACAACTTCACCAAAAAAAGAACAAATGTGTGTGATGTTTGATAATTTATTAATTTTCAATGACTGGGGGTGTCTGGAAGAATAAATCTGAATGTAATAAGATTAGATAATTAAGTAGGAAAGTCAGTTAGCTATTCGCCTATTGAGGTGTCCTACCTCCATCCGTGACCCTTTCCGCTGGGTAGGCTCAGGGCTTCACCCTGCAAGAAAGTGCGAGCAAGTATCACAACTGGAGGGTGCACACCCAAAAAAAATGTTGTTACGTTCCTACATGGGCACAAATAATGCAGTACCGTTACAAAACATTCGCAGCTGAAAATGAATACAACAATAAGAAATGCTGAAACAAAAACTTGATCGTTACCAAGTCCAATGACACATAACAAGATCAAGAAAGTACATTTTTAATTTTGTTCAGCCAGTCAATTGTTAATTTGTTCTGGTTAGGTGGTTCTTTACCTGATAGCAACAATTCGGAAGATCTAGACACACAGCGCAGCACAGTATACCGCTCAAGCGATCCTCAAGTTTTGATTTCCCCTCGGAAATAGCATCTGGTAATTTAACCTTTTTAGTTGGAGGCTCGAATGATGATACGTTTTCCTTGTCCGCGGAGGATTCTCGTAGCACCTGTACCGTCGAGTTACAAGTTTCCTCCATTTTGTTTGTTTGTAAATTAACAATGACGAAATGTAATATAGTCCTGCTGACGTGACTACCGGCCAATCAGAAGCTCAGCTTTCAGTTCCGATGTTGTCCGAACAAATGGAATGTTTTACGGATGATCACGAGCTTTAATGAGCTGAAAATGGGCGTCGGACAAAACTACGTGAACACTTTGTCCTTTTACTCTACTGGTGATATTTTTCCGTTAATGGAGCTCCCAGTTCGGTGAAATGCGGGATGAACTTTTGGTAAAACCCACACAACGATAGGAAGGATCGCACATCTTTCTTCGTTTTTGGCCTTGGAGCTCGTTTGACCTTTTCTAGGTTCTTCTCCTCCAGGACGAGTGGTGGTGTGACCTAGAAATTCAAAGGTCTGGTAACCAACCATGCACTTGGTTGGGCGCGCTGTAGTCCTGCTTCCCAAAGCCTATTGAAGACTCTCTCAAAGGACCACAAATGGTCATCTAAGCTGTCACTGGCGATCAGCATATCATCCATGAACGAGATAATGGACGGATCCCGTAGGGGATCTAACAAGGCCCTCATGTGAGTAAACACACTAGTAGGCGCATTGCTGTGTCCAAAGGGCATTACTTTGAACTCGTAGTGTCCACTGGGGGTACTGAAGGCCAGCAGGGGTCGGACCTCCGGTTTGACCGGGATCTGATAATACCCCCAACTCAGATCTACTTCGGAGAAGTACCTAGCCTTATGGAGCCTAGCGAATAACTGGGTTGGGTTCGGCAAAGGTTCCACCTGAAACTGGGTGTGACTATTCAAGAGTCTATAGTCTATACATAACCGGTGTTCTCTACTTGGTTTGCGTAACACCACCACCCCGGCATTATATGGGGATGTGGATGGCGCAATCACGTCGTCTTCCAGCAGTTTCTGTATCTCCTCCTCCATGGCCTTTTCTTTAGAAAATGGCACTGGGTAGACATTTTGACGGACAGGATCATGCGTGGTTAAGGTAATCTCGAACTCGACCAGATTCGCCTGTCTGGGTTTATCAGTCAGAATCTGTTTATGAGACTCGAGAACCTGGGCAATCTTTTCCCTCTCTTGGGGAGTCAGATCAGGGTTCACCTGCACATCCCGATAGGTGTCCTGATGCACCAGTGGATACTCCCTGCCCTCGTCTGGTCCCGTTTCAGTCTCCACTGCCACTGCCATCGCCATGAGATGGACTGCTTATGAGACTCGAGAACCTGGGCAATCTTTTCCCTCTCCTGGGGAGTCAGATCAGGGTTCACCTGCACATCCCGATAGGTTTCCTGGTGCACCAGTGGATACTCCCTGCCCTCGTCTGGTCCCGTTTCAGTCTCCACTGCCACTGCCATCGCCATGAGATGGACTGCTCAGTCACCGGTTCTCTCCTCGTATTTCCGCAGGAGATTAATATGGAAAATCTTCGACTTTCCCCGGATCCGGATCTGACAGTTGGTTCTGAATATCATCCTTTCCACGGGAAATGGTCCTTGCCATCCTATCTCCAGTTTGTTGGTTCCCGTTGGGAGTAGCAACAAGAGATCTGTCTTTAGACCTACGGTTGTAGTACGCCGCATGTCTCTTTCTGGCCTTTCTCAAGTTTTGATTTGCCAGAGCCCAGCCCGTGTGAAGTTTTTCCTTCAGTTCCTCCACGTATTTATAAGAGGAGATCACTTCTGACGTCTCCTCCTCCGTCCAACTCCTCAGCAAGGCCTCCAATGGGCCCTTGATGGGACGACCAAACAGCAGGGCAGCTGGCGGTAATCCTGTTGAGCCATGAGGCACTTCCCGATAGGCGAAAAGTGCTGCTGGGATGTATTAATCCCACCTATCAGGTGTTTCCTGTGCCAGTTTCCGGAGCATTGTCATCAACGTGCCATTGAACCGCTCAACTTGCCCATTATCTTGAGGGTGGTAAGGGCTGGTATGAATATCGTTGGAGTTAACACCCCAAAAACCTCCTCCATGAGTTTCCCCACAAAACTGGGACCCATTATCCATCAGAATCTGATTAGGGAAGCCTAATCTTGTAAAGGCCTCCATCAGTGCGTCCGCTACTCATTTCGAGTCAATGGTGGGCAATGGTATGGCTTCACCCCACATCAAACAGCAATCCACCATTGTGAGGATGTACATGTTCCTCTTCTTAGTCCTTGGAAGAGGACCCACGATCTCGATGGCCACCCTCTCGAAGGGAGAGTTCATTATGGGCATTTCCCCCAGGACCACCGGTGCTGTCCAGTGTTTCGGTGCCACCCTCTGGCACTCGGGGCATGACTTCACATACCGACGCACATCTCCAGTCATTCCCGGCCAATAATAATGGCAGGAAATTCGCTGCATAGTGGCGACCATACCCATGTGTCCGCTGAACGAAATGGTATGCCCCATCTGAAGAATTTGGGAACGGTAGGCCTTCAGAACTACCAAATGACCGTGTAGGTTGTCTCCCTTTCCGACTCTCCGGTAGAGCAGCCGATTCTTCATGTAGCACTGTCCTCGTTTTGGTGGGTCAGCACTTTTCTGCAGCTTCCTGTAGCAAGGACGTAGGGTTGCATCCTCACTCTGGGCAGTTCGAAACTCCCCTGGCAATGGGTTTGAGACTATTGCGTCTGCCTGATCAACTCCCGTCTGAGAGCGGGTCTGCATGGCTCCCATGTGGATTGGTTCCCTGGGCATTTCCAGAAAGACATACCGGCAACCGAGGATGACGGGAAAGATGGGATCAGTCAATACAGTGGCCCTGATTGTGTTGGTGACATATCTTGACCGAATCTCCACCTGAGCGGTTGGTAACTTCGTGGCCACAGCGCTCTTTGTCGCAGGCTGTATCTCCATGGTCTCACCTGTTAGTTGTTCTGGGTGTACCAGATCGGCAGAAATCACAGCTTCTCCGTCCAGGCCAGTATCATATAAACAGTTGACTTGTTGGCCATTCACCTCAATCAACTCGACCACAGGTGGTCTCACTTGGTCCAGAGTGTCTTACCCCTCCTTGACCCTTTCAGTGGAGTCCTCTTTTGGTTCCGCGAGGCATGCTGGGAAGTGGGAGTCTTTTGACTTCAATCTACAGTCTTTAGTATTATGCGTGTTCGACTTGCAGTGTTTGCACCATTTTCCCGTCCAAGGTTTTTCCTTTCCGGATTTCGGTGTGCTCTCCTGATTCAGGGTTTCTTTGCCGACCTCAGCCTTTTCGGTGACAACCTCCTTAGGAGCCACTTGGCATGCCGCAAAGTGAGAGCTCTTAGCCTTCGATTGTCCTTCGTATTGTGAGAGGGTGACTTACAAATCGAACACACTTCTCAGTTCACTGTCGTTTTGGTGGAGAATTCGAGGTGCTCTTGTTTCCTTCCTTCGTCTTCTCTGAACTCTCCATTGAAATCTTCACATAAGGTTCCACTTTCTTGGATTCCGAGTTTTTGGATTTCTTTCGGTCATATTTCTCCTTACCTTTGGTGGTTGGTGTACTTGGTTCTCCAGCCTCCCCATGTACCTCAAAGAATCTCTCTGCCAACTTATTCACCACATCAATCCACTCCGCACCTTGTTCTCCCAAGAATATCCTGAGAGGTTTCGACATTTACTTGCGCATCTGGTCGACTATCATGAGCTCTTCCAGACTCTCATAGTCATGTGTGAACCCTGCCAAATCCATCCATTTTTGGAGATATGATTTCAGGCGCATACTGTAGGCGGTGAATAGCCTGCTGGCTCTCGTTTCACGGATCGATTCTTCCTATATGTATTTGATGTGATCTCGTAATGTTTCAGCAAAGCAGCTTTCAATTCGTGGTAATTGTTCTCGTGTCCTGGCGGTAGGCGGGAGTAAACCTCGTAACCGGTCCCGTGTAATCACTGGGACAATTGAAGGCAATATTAGTCTCAATCCAGATCCATAGTGACCGACATGGCGTCGAATCGTTGTAAGTACTGGTCAATTTTTTCTCTGCCTTCATCATAGACAGCCAAAGGAAACTTCATGGCATGGTAACCATGTCCACTCATGTTGGGTGAACCATGGAGAGAGGATCCTCCTACTGTCCCATCAGTTTCTCCCTTTGATTGTGCCTTGAGCTCAAGTTCCCGCATCCGGTACTCATGCTCTCTTCTGATTTTCTTGCTCAGCTTCAAAGTATTCATCTCATCTAGATATGATGGTGAAAAAACAGCAAGGTAAAAGAGAAACTTACCGGCGTGCTGTTAAATGCTATTTTTGTAAAGTGTACGGGGACTATCCCTCACATTGTCAAGGTCGCCAAAAATTAAGAAGTGTGAATGCAGTACTCATTGACTCATCTTCTGAAAGCGAGTGTGAGGAAGAAGAAATGAAAGAATGTGAAGAGAATGCACTAGCAGCAATCGATATCCTCAATTATGATAGATCTCAAACTTGTCATAAGTTCAATGAGGATGGTATTTTAAAATGCGGGCATACAATCCCAATTGCCAATGAAAATGCCAATGTAGTAATTTCCAACATGGGAAAATTAACCTTCCACCAGGGGATGGTTAACGATAGACCTTGTCAAGTTTTGCTTGATTCCGGATGTACGTTAATTGGTCTAAGGAAGGAGTTGGCTAACCCAAAAAATTACACAGGCGAGTTTGTGAATTGCCGAACATTTTCAGGCAATGTGGAAAAATACCCACTGGCCGCAGCTCGCATTTGTACACCCTTTCTTACAGGCACACGTAAGTGTGCAATTCTGCATGACCCTTTTACAGACCTAATTATAGGGTGTTTACCGGACGTAAAATACTGCACGCGCAAAGAGATTAATGCATGGGAGAAAATGCAGATGAAAAGAAAACCAGTAATGAAAGTAACCACCACTAATAAAGAATTAAGTAACCAAGAACAGCAACGGAAATATACAAATTAAAGGGACGCTACTGTTCAAAACACGACAAAACAACATGAAAGATTACATAACACAGATTCCTTTCAGTCAAATTATTGTGACGCTATAAACAAAATTGTTAAAAACCAGACCAGGAAATCGACAAAAAGTTACATCACAAGACAACACTGACACTAACAGACAGGATACACAACATAAAAAAGGACACCAGACTTAGAACGAAATTCACATATCCAACAGTCTTATGCTAGCAGACAACACAATCTGAAACACATGAACAGTAAGACATTGCACAGTGACATGTGTTTCAAGGGACATAATGAAAGTGACGGAAAGCAGAACACAAACCTGTTAATTTGGCGCATAATCAGTTCCATTGCAATTATATCATTAAAGTGGTTGAAGGTTATATGGACAGCATGGTGTGCTTACCAACTACAACCAACACCAATCACGTGTCTATTGATTATCATATTAATGTTGCTTGCAAAAGTTGAAACAGGGTATAATTTTCCACCATTTTTGAATGACACTGTGAACGAAAGAAAAATTTTCATTTCTTTCTGCAATAATTTAACGTCTATATTTTATACTTGTATGCAAAATGGGAAATATAATTTGGCCATGATAAAATTGTTTGGACTCACTGTGAAACCAACAAATAGAGACCAAACTGATACCCTCAGGACAGACGCGAGCACCACGACCATCTCTGGCGGTGCTTCTCCAGGCCTATGAAGGTATTTTCCATCCAATAGTGTACGTTAGTAGGAAGCTGACTCCAGCAGAATCAAAGTACGGAGTGTCTCAACTGGAAGCCCTTGCAATTGTGTATTGTATTACTAAATTAAATAAGTATCTTGCTGGAACACATTTCGTCGTTGAAACTAACAATTCCCCGTTAACGGTCATCGAGAAGGGACAACCGAAGAACAATCACATCTATCGTTGATCCCTTATTCTCCAGAACTACTCGTTTTCCGTGAAACACATACGAGGTTCTAAAAATACTTTAGCAGACTTGCTGACCAGACCCTCAGACTTCGCACTCGAGCAGAGGAACGATGCTACATCATCGCCGTCATCTGGAACAACTACATAGTTAGTTAGTGTACATAGTTAGATTACATTATTAATATTATGATAAACATAACATGTACCGAGTTCAACTTATTTTTATTGAAGTTACACTATCAGATACATTTTCCCTTTGGCTAGAAGATAATACCAATGTTTATATTCACAGAAATTTATCAATAAATTAAATAACACAGACTTAGAAATATGCACAATTATTTAACTACGTTGTAAAGTAATATTTAGGCAATTAACAGCAACAAAGTAGTACATTACAAATTACATTTCTCTAACGAGACTATTTTGGTAAATACTAGTAATATTAGTTCATCATGCAATAAATTGCATTAATGTAGAATTAAATATAGTTAGAATTTCTTAGTTTAATTATGTCACAACATTGTGATTTAAGGGAGCTAACACATTCTACTATAGCTATTTAGTTTAGTTAAATTATATTTCCTTGGTTAATAATACCCATTAGACCACAGTACAGAAAGGTAATAACAGTTTTTTCCCTTAGTATTGCCCAGAGCAATCGAACAATATTGTAAATAAATTACTGTACAATAGAACTTAGTGCTATTAAAATAATACACGGTTCCAAATTGCTGTATGTAGCCGGGGCGCAGTGTTGGGGTGAGCGCCCAGCATTGCTTAAATACCCCAATGGCTCGTGAATACATAACCTCTGCAGCAAAAGTCCAACTCCTGGCCTTCACGTGGCGGAACTGTTTTAACTAACAGGAGAATGGGCGACGGCGAGTATCTGGCGCCGAAAAATAACCAGTGTGCTCTAGATGTGTATACACATACATGCATGTGCAAACACGTGTGTGCGTGTGTACACATCTAAATTCGAGTGAGACCACAGTCTGCTCTAGCAAAGGAAAGGTGCTGAAGACGGAGACAACCAGCCAGGAGGCGCACCACAGAAATCAGGATGCCACGCAATTACGCAAAATGGAATATGTCGGCTGCTGCTAAACGTTATGGTGCTCGCCCTGCTTTGGACCCCCAGGCAGGTGCAGTGCCGGGCCCTATGTCTCGAAAGGGTCCAACCCCAACTACTGGAGGTCCTTCTCAGATGTCCTGTGGAGCCAGGGGACATGAGAATAGAACAGCTGGCCATACTGCTTGCTTGTGTTCGTTGGCTTGAGCTCCAACGCGAAGTCCTGTATGTCGGATGAAGGCATCCTGTTGTCCAACATCAGTGTGATGTCATACAGGACCTGAGTTTTGCGTGAGTATCCGTTGTCCCATGTCTGGCTTATTGGTGTGCAGACTGGTGGTTCCTCGCCGTACAGGCAGACACTCTCCGACTTCGGAGGAATCGGCGATCCTACTGACTTTAGCCAGGACCCCGAAGGGACCTGTTGCCCAGGACGCTCGACGAGGACGCGTCAATAGGTCTTGGCCAGTATATAACCCGGCCCTGGTGCCTTGGAAACACCTCTGCGTCCCGCTGGCCATACTAAACTAAGACTTAAAATAATGCACTGCAATGCGGAGGGAGTCAGCAACAAAAAAGTAGAATTAGAAAACATCCTGGACAAAGAAAAAGTAAGCATATGTTGCTTGCAAGAAACTCACCTCAACGAAAATATAGCCTTCAAAATCAGAGGCTACCAATGTTACCGATCTGACCGAAAGGACAGGCGAAAAGGTGGGATACTTACCCTTGTAAAAAAATAACATCACTGCTTCCCAAATCGAAGTCTATATGGAAGGGGCTGAGTATCAGACACTTAAACTTAAAACAGGCTATACAGACCTACATCTGATCAATTACTACTGTCCAAGTGACCGTCCACAGGCACTGGACACACTACCATTAACAGAAAAAATGATTTTGTGCGGCGATTTCAACAGCCACTCGCAGAGTTGGGGCTATGATCACATGGACCAGAGAGGAGAGAGACTGGAAGACTGGCAGGATGAGAATAGATTCATCTTGGTTAACAAGCCGTCCGACCCACATACTTTCTACTCGAGATCATGGCACTCTACAACTACACCTGACCTGGCTTTTCATTCACCAGACCTGGAGTGGAACATTACACGAATTGTTAGGAAACAACTAGGTGGCAGTGACCATCGACCAGTCTTTCTAACTGTAGAAAATGAGCTTGTAAGTGAAAGCAGCACCCTCTCGAGGTGGAACTACAAGAAAGCAGACTGGGCAGTGTACAAGCATCGCACCGGCATACTGGTTAGAAACCTGAACACTGAGAAAGACATAAATAAAGTAGTTGAAGAGTTTGGGAAATGCATACTACAGGCAGCGCGAGAAACAGTACCAAGAGGAGCCCGTAAACAATATAAATCCTACTGGAGTAGTGAACTGGAACAGTTGCATAATGACGTGGAAGTATGTAGAAAGCAAGCAGAGGCCACACCCAGCCAAGCGCACCACAATAAATTCCAGTATGCAAAAGCCAAATTTCAAAGGGTCAAGCTGCAGGCTAGACGGAAAAGCTGGCAGGAAAAAACAGAGTCTCTGAACTTTGAAAGAGACACAAGGAAATTGTGGAAGCTAATAAAACAACTTAACGATGAGGGCACAGGGAGAAACTCAAAAATTGCACTACATAAAGATGGAAACATCTTAACAAGAAAGCAAGCAGCTGACCATTTTGCGGACTCATTCGCACAAGATAACAATATCAAAATCAGTCCAGAGAAACAACAAGAGATTAAAGAGAAACGGCAACATACAGGACAGAAGGAAATAGTGCATGAGGTTCTGGAGGCACCCATCACAATCAGCGAACTGGAGCTAGCCATATCAAAACTGAAAATGAGAAAGTCACCAGGAGCTGATGGTATCTCCAATGAAATGATCAGGAACCTAGGAACAGAGGCCAAAGCAAAGCTGTTGCAGATCTTCAATAACAGTTGGACCTTAGGCAGTGTTCCACAAGCCTGGAGAGAAGCAATCATGATACCCCTCCTAAAATCAGGGAAAGATAGTTCCATTGCCTCTAGCTACAGACCAATTAGCCTCACCAGCTGTCTCTGCAAAACACTGGAGCGCATCATCAATCACAGACTGCAGTGGTACATTGAAAGTAAAAACATCCTTGTGCCACAGCAGGCTGGCTTTAGGCAGTGCTACTCTACGGAAGATCAGACAACCTACCTCTCTCAAGAAATTGAGGATGCATTCCAAGAGAAGAAGCTGGTGCTTGCGGCATGGATAGATTTGAAGAAAGCCTTTGACAAAGTCTGGAAAGAAGGTCTGATGAATAAACTGAGAAACTGCAAAGTCAATGGAAGAATGTACAAATGGGTGAAAGCATACTTGCACAACAGAAGAGCCCGAGTACAGATAGACGGACTAAAGAGCAAGAAAGTACTACTGCGTCACGGAGTTCCCCACGGCGGAGTATTGACCCCCACACTCTTTCTAATCTTCATAAATGATCTCGTTGCTAATCTACCGCATGGAATTAAAGCCGCAATGTATGCCGATGACATGGTTCTATGGAGCACAAATGAACATGCATCAGTGGCCACCAGATTACTACAAAGAGCTGTAGATACATTTGTTGCATGGGCAAATAGATGGTGTGTCAGCATAAACACTGACAAGTGCAGCACCACCCTATTTACCCTCTCTCCAAAACAAAAGGCAGGGACCATCCAGATAAATGGGACACCCCTACGAGAAGATAAAGAACCAACATACCTTGGAGTAACATTTGATGGCAGGCTGACATGGAGAAAGCACATCAACAAAGCAGTAGCAAAAGCCAGAAGGAAAATAACAATCCTGAGAAAGCTAAGTGGAACCACATGGGGAGCCAGTGGGAAAATACTTAGCAAAGTTTATCAACAGAGCATACGACCACACCTGGAATACGGGTCAACTGCATGGTGTTCGGCAGCAAAAAACCACACTACAAGAGCTGGACAAAGTGCAAAATCAAGCACTTAGAGTCACCACAGGAGGGATGAGATCAACCCCTATAGTGGAAATGGAGAAGATGGGGAGGACACAAGCACTGAGTGAGCGCAGAGATACGAAAACGCTAATACAAGCAGAAAAGTTCCTCAGCTTGCCAGGCCACCATATGAAGAACAGATTTGAAAACCTAGCTATGGGGCGGTTGAAAAGAAGTAGTTTTATCCACCAGGCCAAACGACTCTGCAGAGAAACCACCGATCTGCCCACAGTTGGTATCCCCCTAACAACTATTCCAGAGCGAACTCCATGGAAAGATGAGCATAGACTATCATTACAAATCCAGACAAAAGTGAGAGGAATATTTGACAAGGAAGATCAGAACAGTGTGCAGCGCAGAACAGCCACTCTTAGCTTCCTTGATGAAGAATACCCACAGGACCTCTGGATCCGAGTCTACACAGATGGGTCAGCACAAAATGCTGTTCGAAATGGAGGGCGGGAGTGTACATAGAATACCCAAATAATACCAGGGACACAGCTAGAGTACCGACAGGAAAGTACTGCCATAACTACGATGCTGAAATTGAGGCAATCAAGATAGCAACAGAGAAATTACTAAATAACAGCAATGGTAAACAACCTGTGGTGCTATTGACAGATGCAAAATCAGTACTCGAGGCGCTCCTGTCTGGGAAATTGCCAGTACTAAGGACACTACTTTCTGAACTTAGCAGTCAGCATAAGGTCACCATACAGTGGATACCATCCCACTGTGGAGTACCCGGGAACGACAGAGCTGATCAATTGGCTAAGGAAGGAGCCAAAGAAGAACAGCCTGATGTGCCTGTAACATACCACCAAAAGAAAAGAATGATCAAATCAGTCAGAAAGCCACCAAAACCTGCTCAAGATGACTACCACGTTATGGATAGACCAGAACAAGTCATTATTCTGCGCCTCAGAACAGGGCACAATAGATTACGCAACCACATGTATACAAAATTCAAGATTGGTGAAACAGCCATGTGTACATGTGGATTGGCGTCGCAGACAGCAGAGCACATACTCCAAGACTGCCCAAAATATAACATATCTAGGCAAACCTTCTGGCCTAGAGAGACGACAGTGGAAGATAAACTCTATGGACCGCTGTGTGAACTGAAAAATACAGTTCAATTCATACAAGAGACAGCACTGCAGTTATAGACATATTTCAAGCGAACGAAAGAAGAAAATAATACACTATTAAATGTAAATCAGCTCGTTAGAGGTTGAAAATGAGCGTATTTTATTTCAACAAGATAAACATTTTAAATAATGCTTTGTGTAACTGAGGGAGCGAAATGTGTATGATAGTATAAATAAATGCATTAAAATGAGAAGTATGAATATTGGTGTGCTTTTTTGCACACATGGGTTTTTCTAATGATTTGTCTCCGTCTTCTATGTTTTTTTGTTTTTTTTTTAAGTCCAGTAAGTTGGTCGCAAACTACTTTTTTCTAGAAGTTGCAACGTGACTTTTGAAAAAAATTAGGTCACCGAATTTATAGCACACCGTCCAGCGCGCTGTTGCATTCAGCGCGCTCTGAATTCCAATATCGGTGCGCGCGCACTAAAAAACACACATGCATACGCATGTGAGAGGTGCGCTGGGTTGCCACTCGTACATTTGCGTTGCTTTTAGGCCATTCTCAGAGGTACTGCAAGTCTGAGACGATCTGTGATGACAGCGAGGCAAGCCCCGTGCATGTCACCTAGTACCAAAAATCAGTTTAATATCGTAGTGACCGAATCGGTCACGTATCAGATATTAAGCTGATAAGAACAGATTTTTTTTTTTTTTTTTTTAAACTTTTATTGAGTGTTAAATTTTTGCTGGTGTATTGTTCGTGTTGTTACAGAGCGTTGCATGTGGAAGTGTAGGTGACATATACGCAAATTTTTACATTTATAAAATTTTTACATTTGAAAATAGGGGTGGAGATATGTACCCCTAGGATTTAAACTACCTTGGGTCTTAGTTGTCATGTCTCTCCCCCCCCCCCCCCCCCCCCCCGAGGCACTGTGCAACAAACCCATCGCTTCTCGGCCTTTTGGCTAAGATCAGGTGTATTTGCTGGCCCCCGACAGTAGTGCGCTTGGTCTGGTCGGAGGCCGGGATGATCGTTCTCGGCCCTTCGGCTAAGATCAGACGCATTTGCTGCTCCTCGCAGTAGTGCGCCTGGTCTGGCCGGGGGCCGGGTGATCAAAAAAAAAAAAAAAACAACTCACATAAGCATCACTTTAAATGTGGGCCCGGTGGACCACTGTGGGCAATAGCTCACAGTGGGACTAAGGGTCCACGCCAAAAACAGGGGAGGCGGGGAACCAGCTAGTCTGCGATGACCGCCAAACCCCCCCCCCCCCCCCAAAAAAAAAAAAAAACCCACTGTAGCTTTGCAACGTAACTCTAAATATGTGAGTTTTTCAGTGTGGGTTATCACCGTCTAGCATCCAGTGTACGTGTATATAATAAGAGTCGCCTATGTGCATCTACGGTGATATCAGCGTGCGTTTAAGCGGATCACGACTGATGTAGGTGAGAAACGACTGATGCTAGTTTGGGTCCCAGCTGCCATGCTTCCCCCAGGAGCACAGTTCAACCAGCCACTTTCTGTCAAGACGACAGTGTGCCCGCCATATATTCATATAGACATATATACACATATACATACACACATATACATACACACACATATATACATACAAATACGCATACACACATGTGTACACACACGCATCCGAACACATACATATATACACATGTACATACATCGGACAAAGGTATCCGTATTCGTTCATTTAAAGTACATGTCCTCATTCACCGCTGTGTACTCCTCACACATATATGAGCTCTCACATGTATATAGCTATCATACATGCATAGTTCGGGACCTAGTTGCGTTGCCATGCTTCCCCCTGAAGCATAGTTCAAACAGCCACTTTCTGTCAAGGCGGCGATGTGCCCGCCATCTATTCATTTATATATACACATCAGCTAAAAGTATCTGTATTCATTGATTTAGGTGCATGTACTCCTACCCAGCTGTGCACTACTCATGTGTATTTCTACCATACGTGCACACACGCATATGCGAGCCGTGACCATATTCATTCTTTCTGCATTCCTATTGAAAGAATATTAGGCATGGGTGACCCGGCATCCGACCGTCCCCTCTCCGGCCTTTCTCGTATGAGTGCCGGTCGCCCAGAAATAAAAAGGCAAAACACTGAACGCGTTAGCCCGCCCAGGATCGGCAAGCCGTCCCAAATACACCAGGGCTGGTGTTACAAGGGCGTGTTACAAAAATTCGTCTTCTATGTAACACATGTGAGCGTGTAATTATTTTATATGTGTTCAGCTTACAATTACATTGCAACTATGGTGATGTTTTCAAGAATCCCAGTTCGGCGACTCATCTAAAAAATTGAGCATAAGCCTTCATTTGTGAGATGTTTTGTTTTTGTTTGTTGTTTGTCCATCAAGAATGATGATGACCATTCATTTCATCCGGTGGGGTTGAAGGTGTGGAGCCGTGGGTTCTAAGATGGCTGATAAGGCCTATTTTGGCTCGAAATGTTCTTTGACAATGTGGGCAAAGAATGCTTGACGTCTCTGGAGGAGGATTTCCTGCAGTGGTTTTTCTGTCCTGCCTTTTCTTCACAGCTCTTGCAGTCCTGGTTGCCTCACATATGACTGCACCTTTGCGCAATGATGCATGCCACGAATTTCGGTCTCTGGCTGCAGCCTCCCAGGTGTCATGATGAATTCCAAAAGCATTCAGTGAAATTTTCAGAGTGTCTTTAAAACGTTTCCTCTGGCCACCTTGGGAGCGTTTACCACAACGCAGTTCGCTGTAAAAAAAATCGTTTAGGGAGCCTGTGATCTGGCATGCGAGTCAAGTGACCAGCACAGCGAATCTGATTCTTCATCAGTAGAGTGTGGATACTGGGCATGGATGCTCTTTCTAGGACTTCAGTGTCTGGAATCTTGTCTTGCCATTTAATCTTCAGTAGCTTCCTTAGGCAGACTGTGTGGAAGTGGTTTAATTTCCTAGCGTGTCGCTGATAAACAGTCCAGGTTTCACAAGCATATAACAGTGTGGATAATACAACTGTTTTGTAGACTTTTAGCTTTGTTTGCAGGCTTATTCCATTTCTGTCCCATACATTCTTGTACAGTCTGCCAAAAGCCGCGCTGGCCTTGGAGATTCTTGCATTCACTTCGTCATCGATTGTGGCAGCTTGTGACACGGTGCTGCCAAGATAGGTGAATTTGTCCACAACACTTAGTCTATGATCATTCACTTTGATATTCGGCACAGTGTGATTATTCCCTGGAGCTGGCTGGTACATAACTACAGTCTTCTCCAATTTGATATTGAGCCCATAGTTGGCACAGGCATGTGAGAAAGCTGAAACATTGTGTTGGATGTCCGCCTCTGAGTTGGCGTATAGAGCGCAATCATCAGCAAACAGGAGCTCTCTGACGGTGCCGCTGTTAATTTTGGTTTTAGCTTTCAGCCTTCTGAGATTGAATAACTTTCCATCCATACGGTAGTTGATGTCTATTCCAATGTCGTCGTTCTCGAAGGCATTCATCAACATGGCTGAAAACATGAGGCTGAACAGTGTTGGTGCCAGGACACATCCTTGCTTCACTCCATTGGTGACAGGAAAGGGTTCAGACAGTTCACCATTTTCCTGTACTCTTGCCTGCATGCCGTCATGAAATAGCCGCACTATTTGGACAAACTTTCGTGGACAGCCATATTTTGCCATAATCTTCCACAGTCCTTCTCTGCTGACTGTATCAAAAGCCTTGGTAAGGTCAATGAAAGTGGAGAACATTTCGCAGTTCTGTTCCTGACATTTCTCTTGCAACTGCCTTGCAGCGAAAATCATGTCAACAGTTCCACGTTCTTTTCTGAAGCCACATTGACTCTCAGGAAGAAGACCTTGATCGAGATGGGCTGTGAGGCGATTGAGAAGAATTCTGGTGAGTATCTTCCCTGCAATTGAAAGCAAGGAGATGCCTCGGTGGTTGTCACAGGATTTGCTGTTTCCTTTTCGTTTGTAAAGGTGGACTATTGACGCGTCCTTAAAATCTTGTGGCATGGTCTCGTTCATCCATATGCTTGTGAAGACTTGGTGAAGCTGCTCTGTTAGGACCGGCCCACCTGCCTTGTATATCTCTGCTGGGATGGAGTCAGGACCAGGTGCCTTGCCGCTGGAGAGTTGCTGGATGGCTTTGTTTACTTCCACTATGGTTGGCAGGTCATCAAGTGTCTCATTGGTGGGAACTTGAGGAAGGCAGTTGATGGTTTCATCATCGAAGAAGGAAGTTGCATTTAAGATTTTGCTGAAATGCTCTGCCCAGCGTTGAAGGATTTCTTTCTTATCGGTGACCAATGTTCCCCCATCTGCACTGAGGAGGGGAACTATGCCTGGTGATGAAGGACCATAGACCGCTTTCAGTGAGTCGTAGAAGTTTTTCATATCATGTCTGTCAGTAAAGCCCTGAATTTCATCAGCTTTGCTGCTCAGCCAGGAGTCCTGCATGTGCCGAAGTTTCTGCTGCACTACTCTCTGAATGTTCTTGAAAGCATCTTTTTTTTATGTTGACTTTGGGTCATTCAAATGTGCCTTGAGGAGAAGATGTTTCTCGGCCAGCAATTGGTTGATGTCTTCGGAATTTTCATCAAACCAGTCTTTATGCTTTCGGGGGGGGGGGGGGGGGGGCTGGACCTAGGATTTCCATAGCAGTGTTGTAAATTATGTCCTTTAGGGCTCTCCATTCTGTTTCTGTATTCTGTTTAGCTTCAGCATTGGGCTTGAGGCAGTCTTCCAGCATATTTTCAAACGACTGCTGCATTTTCTTGCTGTTTAGGCGGGTGACATTTAGCTTTGTTTGCATTTTCGCCCCTTGAGGACGCCGTGGTGGCCTGATGTGGATGTTCATTTTCGAGACAATGAGACGATGGTCTGTCCAACATTCGGCACCACACATGGATTTTTTCACTCGAACGTCTTGTCTGTCACTCCTCCTGACGATGACATAGTCAATGAGGTGCCAGTGTTTCGAGCGAGGGTGCATCCACGATGTCCTATTTCTCATGAGGAGACGGAAAATTGTGTTCGTAATCAGGAGATTATGTTCGGCACATGTCTGAAGGAGGCGGAGTCCATTGCTGTTACAATTTCCGACTCCATGCTTTCCAATAATGCCACTCCAAGAGGTGGTGTCCGTGCCTACTCTGGCATTGAAATCCCCAAGGAGTATAAGTTTGTCTCCTTTGGGAACAGATGTTAATACATTGTGAAGGTCCTCATAGAACTTGTTCTTGACATCATCTTCGTTGGTCATAGTTGGTGCGTAGACACTCACAATGGTTGCGTGCTTCCTTCCATTCAGCAGAGGCAACTTCATGGTCATGAGCCTGTCGTTTATAGCCTTTGGAAATCCAGCTAATTTGCCGACCAGGGCCGACTTAATGGCAAATCCCACACCGGATTGGCGTCTTTCCTCGCTTTTCCTTCCACTCCAGAAAAATGTGTAGCCGGCACCTATTTCACAGATTTGGCCTTCTTCTGCAAGTCGTGTCTAACTCAAGGCTGCAATGTCGATGTTGTACCTGCCCAGCTCTCTCCCAATCAGTGCTGTTCGTCTCTCTGGACCCGACGCGCCGTCTCTGTCAAGTAGGGTGCGTACATTTCAAGTTCCAATTGTTTAGGGAATATGGTTTACTCTTTTAGCTTTGCTTGTTTTATATTTCTTTGTATGTCGACCGCAGTTAGGGTACCCACCAACCGCGGCTAGCTGATTAGGTAGTGATGAAGCAGACAATGTTTAGGGCACCTTTTCTATCCCCTTCCTCATGCTATGAGATGTAGAAACCTACCTGTGACACTTGAAAGCCTAAAGTACACAGATTATAAACATACACCTATGTTTCCAATTTAAACATACACTAATAATAAAAGAACACGCAAACAAACAGAATACGAACATATAACGAACAAACATCAATTTTGAAGTAAGGGAGATCACACTGTTACAGGGGAGACAAAAGATTAATATGAATTATGAGTACACAGTTGTAAAATCTATCAACAAGCGGACAGGTAGAGATCAGCAGACACAGAACTCGTAAAAGATGTTGAGGTAACATTTCACGGGAGCCATGAATAATATATTCATGATTTGTCTCCGCAAAAGAACAAATTGTTTCGGGGCATCAATTTTGGATGTTTTGAGAGGTGTTGCATTTTACGACTTAGCTATAATTGTAAGACAAACTGACCTTGGGTCGATACAGCTTCCAGTAGTGGAATGTAGGGGAGTAGTGACTCTTGGCAACATTACAAGTATGTTACACTGATCATAGACCAGTGGGTAGATACGTCAACTTGGTTTCATACCCATATGAGTCAGAGTGATACCTAAGTAGAGTGTTTGACGAATTCCTACAACACACTGACAAATTAGTTCCAACTAATTTTTTTATATGCTTACTAGCAGACCCGGCCCGGCTTCGCCCAGTCCCTAGTGGGGAGCATCTCATTTAATTCATATAAGTAGTCATATAAGCTCCCGTTCCCGTTCCTGTCTGTCTGTCTGTCAAATAGACCCATCCCTCTGTCTCTCCCTCGTCTATCCCTCCCTCCCTCCCTGTCTGTCTGCCTACCCGTCCCTCCGTCTCTCCCTCCGTCTCTCCATCCCTCCCTCCCTCCCTGTCTGTCTGTCTGTTTGTCTATCTATCTATCTCTGTCTGTCTACCCGTCCCTCCCTCCGTCTCTCCCTCCCTGTCTGTCTGTCTGTCTGTCTGTCTGTCTGTTTGTCTATCTATCTATCTCTGTCTGTCTAATAGACCCATCCCTCTGTCTATCCCTCCCTCCCTCCCTGTCTTTTTGTCTATCTATCTATCTATCTATCTATCTATCTATCTATCCATCTATCTATCTGTCTGTCTGTCTGTCTGTCTGTCTGTCTGTCTGCCTGACCCGGCCCGGGTTCGCCCAGTCCCTGGTGTGGAGCATCTAATTTAATTCTGAGTAGGTAAGAATCCGCTCTGCCTTCAAAATGTTGACGTGAAGATTTTCTTCCTGCAGCTGCTTCTGTATTTGTTGATCAGTAAGCTCCATTTTTAGCCGCTTGACCACCCATCTGACTGTGTTTGAATCAGTGTTTCTGATTCTGGTGTCTTGTTCCTCCTTCCTCTCACAAGTTTTTGTGTTCGTCTGTGGGTGTCGTCGCTCTTCTTATTGGTAGTTTCATTGACTGTAGGTTCAGATACTTTATTACAGCTTGCATGCAGACTCTCCAAAGGCAGGTTCGTCTTCTTGATAGTCTGGTCGGTTTTCTCACTATGCATCTTGGAAGCTGCTTGTTTCTTTGTGCTATTACGACGTGCCATTTTCCCCCCGCTGCTTGAAATGTGTAAGGCGTCTTGACTTGATAGCGCTGAGAAGTGCTGTCAAGCGAATCGTGTCGATATGATGGCGGAAAACACTAAAGATGCGATGATATTGTTCAACATCTTTTAGATAACGTCTTAAGTATAGAAAGATGAGTTACAATATTATGCATTATGCATTATTTTTATGTAAACTTTGAAAATGTCTAAAAGATTGTATCATTATTTATTATAACTCATATGCCGGTACATAACTATAGACAAAGAGTTTATAAATCTTTGAAAACGATACAACAATATGACTATAAGTTATACAACAATGTTATTAAAAGTTATGCCCCTTGAAATAACTTTTTCTAGAGTTAAGTCCCTTAGCTATATATAAATTTTAATGAAAAATGAAAAATGAAATAATACTGAGTAAGCAGGCGATTTCACACTAAAAAAATATCACAGTTGGCAGCTCTGGAATGAAAGGAGGACGTGTAGAAAATTTCATCTCAATCGGATGGGCCGTTAGCGAAAAAATAAAGGACATACATATTTACATACATATTTACATACATACACTTTGTTTTATAGATATAGATACGACATTGTGTCACACCTGTTGGAATGAATTCGGTGACACGATACCGGGGGGGGGGGGGGGAATGGGAGAATGTCAGAGTGTTGAAGGGTAGGTACAGGACATAGAGAGGACAAAGGGACAGAATAGAGTTAGAACGACTTAAATAACGACATACAGGACATAGATAAGGACATCTACAGTATAGCCGTTAGAGTAGAGACAGGACATAGGTCAAGACACAGAGTGGTCATAAGACAGGACAGTAGATAAAGTGGAGACAGGACTTAGGTGGGGACACAGATGTGTCATGGACAGGACACCAGCAGGACCAGACCGGGTGTTAGGAGGGGACAACAGTTCATGGGACACTGCTCTGAGTGAACTAGACGTCAGTACACTGAATAACCCAGCTTAGCACGGACGGACTGCAGTACAACGAGACTGCTAGGACAGCACGGGGTTTACGGACAGCACGGGGTCAAGAACGATAAGTCCAGCCAACCAGCTTGGGAGCGCGAGACGGGACCCAGACAGTTTCAGGGGAGGACGCTTGTGTTTTCCGAGAGCAAATGCTTAGCTTGCGAGAGTGCTAGTTGAAGATAGCGAGTGTAGGACTTGTGTAATTGACTGTGTGCTATAATCGTATGTAAGGCGGCATTTGTATATTTATGTAAGGCAGCCACCGCCTGTGTATACCCTGTAATTATATCAGGTTCTCCTGAAATAAATGATAAACGTACCATATGCACAACTGATGTTTCTTTGAGTGCGTATGAAGAAGCTAGAGTGCCTGTGTGTGATGTAAGACGTTGACACCCTCACCTGGCCTAGGTGATAGGAATGAGAGAGATGTGATTAATAGGCGAAGTGAGTAGGACAAAACCTGGTCTGGGACAGTCAAGGCCTGCATGCACTTATTTTCACACTGGCGAAAGTCCGTGCAAGTTTATGGGGTTTATGTAGACAAATATTATGTTTAGAGGAAATGTCATTTATGTTTGTAAATTTCATTCATTTTGAAAAATTAGTTCTCCCCCCTTCCCTGCCCCTTTCGCTCTCTCTATCTTTCGCTCTCTCTCTCTCTCTCTCTCCCCCTCCCAAATACTGGTGCAATTACGTTTGAATAGAGAATATTTAAAATATAATAACATGATAGTAATGGCTAATGCCTTAATTGATCACTATACTTATGGAGCATTCTGCGGAATTACTAGATATCTAAACGAATAGAGGAGCATGCAAAGAATAGGGGAGACTGGGGAGAAATGGACCAGCAATTTTGTAGTTTTCAATTTTTGCTCATCACCGGAACAGATTTTATCGAAACATAACAAAACCATGACTAAAATGTTGTACATTCATTTATTTTAAAAGGGGAAAACATTTAGCAATCTATTTCTATATGTTTCTTTACAAAATGCATTTCAAAAATGTATATGAACATGGGGAGAAATTGACCACCATTGAGGTGAAATGGACCAGCACATGGGGAGCAATGGACCATAGTGGGGAGAAATTGACCTTTTTTAAAAAGAAGCAGCAACAACTCATCCATATTGCTATAAGAAATAAATAATCATTAAAAGGATATTTGCAGTTTTTTTTAATTATTTTAAGCTACAGTAAAAAAAGTTTAATATGATATATTAATCTAATATAAAGTTTTATCGAACATTTATGCCTGCAAGACTTTCTTTGAAGATATAGCCATCTTTGGTCCTAGAAGTGGTTCCAGTGATTGTAGATCTAGTAAGCTGTGCTTTAATACATGTAATTGAGACACTGGCGACATCTTCTACCTTAGGCTTAACAAATCTACCAGCAACCTTCTCACTCTTACGCAAGAACTCTACCTCAACATCACCATCATCATCAATGTCTCCCCTTACAATTCCTACATAGTAAACACAAGTCTTCTTTGTTCCATATTCACATAGCACACACTGGCCTTCAAAAACCTCACGCACACCAGTCAAGCTAACCGTACACTCCTCATTTTCACCAAATGAAACATCAGAATCTGTGTCATCACAAAACGAAATGTCAGTTTCTGGATCTGAATCAACATCAAGTTCTTTCAGCAGCTGTCTCTTTGCCTTTTTGATTGGAACTTTTGCTGCCTTTTCTTTCATCACCGCTCTTTCCCTAATTCAATCCATTTCTGGCGTAGAAGTAGCCAGCATAGTTTTTCCTCTTTTCCTCATATTATTTGAATCTTTTCGCGGACCAGCTTTTGGTAGTCCTCTGAAAACATGAGGCGAAGTAAAGGAAGAAGTAGCTTTATGTTGAAGACTCCCTGATATTTCCTGCAAGTCATCTACAAGGTTCTCAACATTACACTCTTTCTGATTTTCATGAAATTCTTGTGCAGTTTGATCTGTGCTGGTACCACAATGTGGAGATGCTGATCCTGTCTGTTCATTGCTTTCTAAAGTGGCATTTTCACTGTCCTTGCTGATGGGCCTGTTCGTTATTTCTGAAGGCATAAAATCATCTTCTGTAAAAACATCTTCGTTAAAGGGCCAAATACCTGACACTGCAAAGCCTGATTGAATGTTAATGGGAGTTGCCGCTTTAAGAAAAGCGTGGCCTCCTAGATTTGCAACTTAATAGATTATCAGTGGTGTCGCAACATTTTTCATCATCCATGAATCACATGCATTGTTGTAGACCGACTTCATGGGTCCAAAAACTGAACGGTCCAAGGGCTGAGTTTTAGATGAGGTGTGTGGTGGCAAAGTGATCACATGAATGTTGTTTTTCTTGCACAGTTCAAGTGATTCAAATGAAATGTGGGAATCGTGATTGTCCAAGATCAAAATCAAAGGGAAGTCTTTGGAAGGTCTTGAATGCTTAATGAAGTGATTTATAACTTTGACGAAATTATCACGGGTCATCCAGCCTGATTCATTCACAAGGCCAAGGGAACCTTCAGGTGCTCCAGCAAGCATAAAATTCTTTAAAAATTTTCTGGGAAACACAAAAACTGGAGGGATAATGTGACCCGCAGCTGACACAATGCAACAGATTGTGACCAGTTCTCCTCTTTCTCTGGATGTCACCTGGCCTATTTGCTTCACTCCTCGTGGGGCAATTACTTTTGGCACTTTCTGTACAGTGGTCAGACCTGACTCATCCAAATTGTAGATTTGAGCTCCACTCACATTTAGTTTTGTAATGGTTTCCTTCACAATGTTGAAGAAGGTGCAAATATTATGTTTGTTGAAAGCTGTAGCTCTAGCCAGAGATGTTGCCTCAGGTTGCCTTATGGTCAGCTCGGGATTCCGTCGCAAAAATCCACAAAGCCAGTCATTCCCTGCCATCATTTGCTCATCCCAGGTTAAAGGATGTGCAATGTTATTGACTTTCGCCATCTCGTACGCCAAAATACGAACGTTTTTAGTTGTGAGTCCATGGAACATTCTTGCACAATCTTTCAAGTAACTAGCAAAATCAGCTTCTTGCTTAGCTGTGAAAACAAGGCTATGCCTATAATTTGGTACGAGTCTAGTAGGCAGACCATTTCCTTCTCTGTCTTTTGTAAGATTGTTATTGAGGGTAGAGCGAGCAATGCCGTACTCCCTTGCAGCTTTCCTCACTTTCATTCCATTTTTCACAGCATTAACAGCTTCTCTCATACGTTCCTCCGTAACGAGACCCTTGTTGGTGTTTCTGATGTACAATCTTGGCATCTGAAACAAAAGAGTGACAGAATTATATAACATTTAGAATGGTAGGCCTATCATTTGCAAAGAAATACTGATCATAGCACGAATGGCGTGCATCTTTAATAAATCACTGAAATCAAATTTGTTAACAGTTTTATTGGTCTAGATTTAGACCCCAATATAAAAAAGAATCAATAATGCTGATATTCGAATGCAATCTTCAACACATTTAATAACAACAGACTGTCTTGTCAATTTCTTCTATGGGGAGAAATGAACCATGGGGAGAAATGAACCGGTCCATTTCTCACCCATCAATGTATTAAACTATTCAGCCATAAAGTCTCTTAAATCTAATATTATATGCTATATTTTTTATATGAACTCTTAAATAACAAGTAAATAAAGATATTAACGTAATTACCTTGTCCTGATTCCTGACTATGCGTCTGCTTTACGATGGTGTCTGGAACTGGAAAAAGAAACTTTAGTGCAGAAAATTTTTCAAACTTTGCGTGGGAACGACCTGTGCGGGAAGTCGATGGCAAATGAAAAATTCGGACTATGTTTGATGTGGAAAACAAACTTATTATGGTTTCACTTTCATTGCATCACAGCCAGGGGCCAGAGAGGGGGTGGTCCATTTCTCCCCTATGTCCATTTCTCCCCAGTCTCCCCTACCATGGACAGACAGAAAAACCAATGACCAAGTACTATAGGAGGCAAATGAAAATCGTAAATTGATTAGAGAAATTAGACGTAGACAGTCAACATTTTTTTTGGGACATGTTATGAGAAGAAATGAATTGGAGAACTTGGTGACAACTGGCAAGATAGAAGGGAACAGACCAAGGGGAAGACCGAGAAATAAATACCTGGATGGCTTGGCCACATGGCATGGTTGAGACAAAACGAACGAACGAACTTTATTTTAAAAGGGTAACAAATTGGGCACGCAAGCCCGTCTTACATTCGGCCCTTTCGATCACTCATCTTTCATTCATCAAATGTGCGTGTTACATTTACATATGGGGGGGGGGGGGGACATTCTCAAATGGATTTTGTAATCATAAACAATGCATATTACGCATGGTACATTCACATGGGGGGGGGAAACATTGTAAATGAAAGTTGTAAACATAAAATAGTGCATGACATGAAGATTGAGCTGATCCACGACTCTGGTGAGAGGTGATCGAGTGAAATGGCGAATCATGACGGCCCACGCTTTCCAGCATGGTACATAATTGATTGAAAAGAAAAACACCTAGATAAGCAATAAGAAGAGGACATAAACATCTAATGTTATTACACGGGAGATTCATTCATTCATTCAGTAGCATATCCTTTGCAGAACCTCCCTCCCTTAACAACCTTCCAGAAAACCCCTCGATCATAAGCAAGATGTCCTGCGTCTGATACCAAGGGAGATTACTAAAATTTACAAAAAAAAAAGGATGGTCTTCTTCTTCTTCGTTCATCCGGAGTTTTTTTTTTTTCCGGATGTGATTGCGTTGTGCCTGTTTACAGCAGAGCTGCGTTCTTGCGCCGTTAGGCCGACACATCCGACTTCTGCGGGCATTTGTTGACCGGGTTAACCTTCCCGAAAAAAAAGGATTGTATACCTAATATCACTAACTAGCTTAAAATCACTTTATTTTTCTATTAGAAATAAAACAGTCAATACTTAAGTCAGATATTATAATCTCAAGAATAACGCTATTAGTTTACTAATAGAAAATTTGTTTAATCTTTATTTAATTATATTTTATAATCAACTTTTATCATTTAACATTTATATTTAATTCCTAAGAGTGTACGTTTAGTGACGAAACAATGTTAGCGATGAGCAAGTTTCTCCTCTATGGGGAAACATTTACCGCTTCGAAATACCTACACGATAGTTTGTGAACCTAACACAGGTATATTTAGCATACAACCAGAAGTATCAAGAACTACATGGAATGAAACTGAAGGTCGTGAGTTGCGATCTTGAAATAGAGATCCAGCGAGTGGAAAAGGAAAAAGAGTGGGTGACCATCCCACTGGTTGCCAAATACCATGAGCCGCTAGGCAGTCAAAGAGTTGGTCGGAATGGCAACAGGCGACAAAGACGCCGAAGTATTCAGACGGAAATATAGTGCGGGAAAGTGGGGTGCTTTGTGCAACACAACTCAAGAAGTGCCGCATTATGCGAGGTTAAACATAATAATACAGATAATTTTTACGTTAGTAGTTTGCCATTGCTTTCTGAACTTATATTTCATCAGCGATAACTGTATTTTCGTGGACTGTGTGGGTGAACATCTAGGAAACATTCAGATAGGAAAATGACAGCCGATTCCATCAGAGATGAACAGACAGGGTGTTTCGTGGGGGACTAGTGTGTTGACATTCTGGTGGCGGCATTATGCACAGTGTATCTGTGCGGGATGTTATTTGTCGAGACTCCTGTCTTTTCCACTTTTCATACTGGGCAGTGGGGAGCGTTTTGTGTGATATTCACTGGCACAGGAACGGAGCATAATGGGGACGACCCGTTGCTGTGAAGTTGGAACTGCGACTAACTAACTTATATTTCAACAAAAATCTCGGTGACAGTTTTTAAGTTTATGTTTACATTTATGAAAAATCTGGTCTACTTTTCCAAAACATGGCGGCACTTTTACGTACCGCAACTGCGTTTAAAATTTCAAGAACCCTTTTTAACAAAGATGACGGCTCACCATATCGGTTCTACTTTGAAAATGACTCGGAGGATTTGCGCTGTATTCTGCGGGTATGGTTTTTAAGCATATAAGTTTATATAAGACTATTTTGAAGCACAGTGAGTACTTTTAGTTTTATCATAAATGTTATTAAAAGTATAAATTTGATTAAAAACTTTGATGACATTTTAAACATTGGTTTGGTATTGATTAAATCTGGACAGATGAATAGGACCTGAAAACTACTTTCCAACGGTACCTCATTCAAGTCTGTATGTTGATTCTAAGCCGAGATATCCAGAATTGTGTGTAAATTATGTCATACATGGAACATATAGGAAAATAGTACTCATTTAGCTGATTTTCACTTGCTGCCCAGAAACAACATTTGTTTACAATGTGTTTAAAACTGTTACAACTTCTTTAATTTTGAGAAAAACCCCTAGCAACTATATATTTTTATGTTCAGAACAGCAAGGCCTAACTGTAAGTAAAAAATTTTTTAATGTTATGCAATTTTGGCTCATTAAAATTCAAAATGGCCGCTAATTATTTTATGGAAGTGTCTATTCGTAGGGCCCTGTGAATAAACAAAGCGTCTATTCGTAGGGCACGGCTTGTCACGTGATTTAACGTAAGTTTGCGGCTATATTATACATTTTCATTTATTGGAAAACTTGTCGTCAGTGGCATAGTTGATAATGTCCCCGCCTGATGGGCGGGAGCTCGAGGTTCGTTTCCTTGCCGGACATTTTTTTTTTTTTAATTGTTCAGCAATTAATTGGATGAAAGTCAAATGTCAATCGTTCGTTTCCTTGCCGGACACTGTTTTTTAATTGTTCAGCAATTCATTGGGTGAAAGTCAATCCTTCATCTCTTTGGGTATTTAGAATTGTGTTGTTTAAAGTGAGTGTAATTTAGTTAGTACCAGTTTCTCCAGTATTGGTCCTCGTTGCTTTGCACTACGGCAATTCCAATACCCAACCCACACATTTTTGATACCCCTTCTGGCTCCAGCCCTCTTCTTCCTTTTCCTTCCCCCCTCTCCCCTACCTCTTCTCCTCCGCTTCATTCCCTCCCCGCTGGCTGTTGTCAAAAGTATCGAGCACAAAGCATGTACTCCGTTGCTTCAGCGATAATTCTTTGTAATATTCATAGTTGGTTAGGTAGGTGGGTAGTTAGACACGAAAGAGGTTTCGTAGGCAGGTAAGTGGGTTGTTAGACAGATAGATGGTTAGAGAGGCAGATATGTGGGTAGGTAGACTGGTAGGTAGTTAAGTAAGCAGGTATGTGGGTAGCTAGGCAGGTAGGTGGATGAGTAGGTACGCAGGTAGATGGGTAGCTAGGTCCAACCCGACACTCGCTCGTCGATCATCTGTGTTCCACCATGCCAATTCATACATCTCTTTCAACCTCTCCCTGCAATACTCTGAACAGGCAGGTTGACCGGCCGAGCGACCGAGAAAAAGAGAGAGAGAGATACAGACAAATAAACAACGGGTATATAAACTGGCAGACAGATAGAGAGTCAGACACACACATACATACACACAGAGAGTCAACCAGACATACATATGCATATGGAAAGACAGACAGACAGTTTGTTAGATAGAGATTCAGATAGACATATATACAAATGGTAAAGTAGACTGATAGAGAACAAGAAATCACGCAGGCTGTCAGACGGACGGACAGACAGAGACAGAGAGACATCCAGACGGGCGGGCATGTAGAGAGACATCCAGACAGGTGGACAAATAGAGAGGCATACAGACAGGCGGACATATAGAGAGGCATACAGACATCTCTCTCTCTCTTCTTCTCTATCTCCCTCCCCCTCTCTCTCTTTCTTGTCTTTATCACTTTTTATAAAGCTTAGCTACCCACAATAGCTTAGCTAACCACAGGGCCCTGTGAATAAACAAAGCGTCTATTCGCAGGGCCCTGCGAATAGACTGTCCCTTATTTTATAATGATTAACGGAGTGACTATACACACAATTTTGTGAATAGTACGAGCCGCTATACACACACATTTGTGGCTGGTCACATGATTATTCGGTTGGTCACGTGTCTACTTCATTTTGACTACATAATTAATGTTTGTGGAACTATCGTGTTCTCGGTAGTGTAGTGGTTAGTATCTCCGCTTGTCACGCTGGAGACTGGGGTTCGACTCCACGCTAGCATTTTTTTTTAAATTTAAATTTTTAATCAGTCAATCAGGTGCCGTCTCCACAATGAAGGTTGGCTGCAATGGATCTCCAACACTGTCTGTCTTTTGCCTTGGCTGTACATTCTGTCAGGCTGATGTTCATCCATCTCTTGATGTTATCTTCCCACTTGTATCGTTATTTACCTCTTGCCCTCCAGTATGGTTTTTATAAGAGTATCATGTCTTTTAACAATAACATGGCCGAAATATTTCACTTGCCTCCTCTTTATTTCTTCCGTCTACTCTCTCTCTCTCTCTCTCTCTCTCTCTCTCTCTCTCTCTCTCTCTCTCTCTCTCTCTCTCTCTCTCTCTCTCTCTCTCTCTCTCTCTCTCTCTCTTCTCTCTCTCTCTCTTCATTCCCAGTTTTTCTAGAACCTCTGCATTTGATTGTTTTTTTTTCCCCATTAAATACGACATATTCGTCTGTATATCCACATCTTCAGGGCTTCTAAGCGTCTTTCTAGTTGCATGTTTTAGGAACTCAAATATAGAATTGAGAAACTCGAAGCATCTGAATAAAGTGTTCTCTATGGATCTGCGGTAGCTGCCGGGAGGGGCATCCCCCAGGCAACAACGGAGTGATTGAGTCTCGGATGAATCCAATAGATGTCTTTGTTTAACATAAATTTTATTTGCCAAATAAAATATCAGTGTACGTAGTGTGTGTCCTTGTCGACAAATATTGTCTTTGTGAGGTTTGAAAAAAAAGAACTTGCAAAAAAAATAGACAGACGAGAAGAGAGAATAATAGAGTCTTCTTCAAATTTTTGTGAATAGTGGCTCGTACTATTCACAAAATTTTGTGCCGAATAATCACATGACCAGCCACAAATTTTTGTGTATAGGGGCTCGGACTAAACACAAAATTGTGTGTATAGCTTCTCCCAATGATTAAACTTAGCTAACGAACCTTAAGATGCCAATTATGAATATTTTTCCCTTCAGTTTGATCAAACAGATAAAAAGGCCATGTTGTGATGTTGTAAATATGTTTTGTTACTAATTTAATTTCAAAATGGCTGCCAATTAATTAATTAATTTTAAAAATTTTAACTTTGTTAACGAACCTTGAAACACCAATTATGTATCTCCGAAGTTGGAGTGGATATATCTATCATCAATACTCTATTGTATGCATCCTCTAAGTCTATGGCGGCCGCACATGTCTCTGTAAATGTAAATACATTTATAATTGAATTAATTCTATTAACAGCGCCAAAATAGTGTTACAAAGTGCACATGCCAGTTCGATCGATATGCGCAAAGAACAAAAAAAGATCTTCGCAGAAAATGTTGTTTTCATCCACATATCAAGCTATCACAGCAATGAAACTTTCCAGATATATTTAAAATTGTATGCAGAATTCAAAAATACATATATAATTGATTTAATTCTATGAACAACGCCAAAAAAGAATTAATTACGGTAAGTATGAAAGCAGCAAAGAACCTCAATGGCTCGGAACGCTGAAGAAAAAGAAGTATGAAATATATTCTTATTTATATGTACCAATAATATTTCACAGTTATATGTGGAAATTGTGGCACAAAAGTAAATACTGTTCGAAAACATGCTCTTTGTGAAAAAATTGTACATATCGGAATGAGCATTGAATGTGTTGTTGATCACTTCCGATTGAGTGTGTTGGTGGACTGCTAGGCCGATCAATGGATGCAGTAAATGTTTCTGGGCCCGGAGGGCCCTCACTGTCGTCGGAGTGTATATCCATATCTTGTTCTACCGACGACAGTGAGGGCCCTCCGGGCCCAGAAACATTTATTACATCCGTCGATCGGTCTAGCAGTCCACCACACATTGAAGTGATCGACAACACGTCGTCCAGGAATGAAAATAATCACCTAATGCGGCCCTGTAAGGGATACTTTTTACGCTAAATAATTTGGAGCCGTCGTTCGGAAGATGATTGGTCAACATCCCTAGAGAAATGATGCTAGATGAGGATGGGATAAGTTAAGCCGTTAATACGGAGGAATAGCTAACATCAATAATCAATATAATATAAATAAGAGAATAATTAATTCATATCACCAAGGACCGAGATCTAGAGATATCACATTACGACTCATGGATTCAATTTGAATTACCAGTTCTATTTATATATAATATATATTCCATTATTTAAATTAAATTATTTAATTTCCAAAAGTACTTAGTTAAGTCTCCCAAACTTTGCTTCTTTTTATCTATGTCTTGAATGACTACTCATTTGTTTCTTCTGTCACTCCATGGTATTCATTGCATGTTTCTCGGGAAAGTGTGAACATCAATTATCAGCTCAAATATTCATGTTATTTTCACGTCAGTAATTTGTTGTTGTTTAAATGACATATCGCTAATTTTTCACATATTATTTTTGAAAAAGTTCTTGAAACCTCTGACAAAATAAAATCAAACATATATAGTTTAGCTCCCTATATCTATTATGAAATATGAATATCTTTTGTCTATTTGCAAAAATGTGTTTTGCCATGCCCACTTGTGCTATATATGTTGCTGGACTCTTAGTTGTAGAGAGGCCCATCATGATTTTCAATTTGAGTATTTACTAATAAGACCAACACAGTAGATAGGCCTTGAAAAACAGAATCTCATGGTACCTCAATGATGCCTGTATGTCAATTCTAAGTGAAGATATTCACATTTTTGTGAAGATGAAACAGATACGACTTTCTCATGTTCACCATACATTATTGGAACTCTCCAGCGTGTCTTATTTTGTCAGCTTCCGTTCTACTTCAGTCTGTATCAAACTGGTTATTGACGGATATGCAATCCGAATTCATCAGTATGTTCCGTCATGTTAAATGATAAATAAACAGTACAAGTATACAAATAAATTATTAATAATCTTTAAACTTGTATTTTCTTTAACTCTAGTAGTTCAAATTGCACGATGTTAGCCGATTCCGATCGATATTCGCGTCGGCCGCCATCTTGAGTTTCCATTCACATACCAGGAGAGATAATTCTTTTCTACCACCAGTCCACGGCGGTCCGCTATGAAACTTTCCAAATTTATGTAAAAATGTTTGCTAAAATTAACCTACAATTTCTAAGACATTCGCTAAAGAATAAAGTTACTTACTTTGTGGCAAGTATTCAATTTATTTAAAAGATCACGATAATTTCATCCAATCGCTGTGCATGGAATATTATGCAAACCTTTTCTGCACAACCTTAGATGACGTCTGCTATTGTCATGTGATATTTGAATGAGTGAATGACGTCGTCAGCATGAATGGGTTTTACAGCAGCCATTTTCGCTGACACAATGAGCCAGGCCGGGGTGGATCCGTACATCACTTCCATTTTAATTTCAGGTCACGGCACAATCGTACCTGCTACTAGTTGTACACGTGACAGTGTACCACTTAGGCACTGATTTAAAAAAAATTAAGTGTTGATGTTTTTTAAAAAAGATTAAAAGGCCTGTGATTGACTTCATTGCATTGGATTTTATCCATTCTGGCTTGATCTTTCTCCACAGAACAGCTAACAGCCTGCCGAAAATGTTGCACAGAACTTCTGTGTATAAGGCAGACAACTTAACCACTTTGCCACAGAGTCACCTCCTCAATGTTTAATCACTACTGTAGTAGTAATAACTTGTCAGCTGACCCTAATGGCTGCAAAAATATATATAAATATAAAATTAGATGCAGAAATAACTCATTTTATATTTTATATTTCTAATGTAAGTTATAGTGGTTCGAATCGCAAAAGTGACTTATGAGAGTATGGAGCCGGTCGCTCAGAAAGTCGTGGCGTGCTGATGAGCGTAATCTAGCCTAGGAATCAACATACAGCTGAAAGATGCTGGTGTTGACCGCAATATCCCGAAACAGGATGGAAAACGCGGTAAAAAAAAAAAAAATGTAAGTTATGTTTTTATTTTATTTAAATTTTGGTGTGTATAATTTAATGTTTTATTTTACAGAAAGGACTAGGATATCTTGTCAATGATCCTGCAGAAGCAGATATTCTGTAAGTACTAGATTTTTATTGACACATCAGAATAATAATCCCTGAGTTTGTAGCAGTTTCTTTACCACACCTTGATGGAGCTATCGGCCACATTATGGAAAATAAATATCTACAGAAACCGTTGTAGTAGGAACACTTCAAGTGCTTTGACTCAGGTATTTCAGGAAGGAAACATAATGAAGTGAATTATGTTTCACTATTTCATAAACCTGCAGTAACACAGCGGCTAACACGCTTGCCTGTTAGTCCGGTGGTCATGTGTTTAAATCCTCATTGATGCGGCTTTTAAAAATTGACCTAGGCTGTCATGTCGACCCTCGCCTAAAATGTGTACCAGACATGTCCTGGGAATTAAAGGTGACCAGCTTGATATTGATTACGTAACCCATTGAATAATGATTTAGCTTAAAAACATGAGGATATCGCCATAAATCCGTCATCAGGCATGTCAAGTGGTCCTTTAATTTACTTTTTACTTATTTCATAAATCCTGTGGCCCAATGAATAAAAAAAGTAACGTGTTTCTGTTGAGCCTGACTTTTCTTGCCTTTGACTATCCCCAAATCATCCTGCAAATCACTAGGTTGCCGACTTTCTTGGTCTTTACCTGTTAAACTTAGGAGATTACCAGGAACTGTGTACTGTAGTATAGCTCTTGAAGTCATTGGGATTTACAAGCTACCCTACCATGGCATTGATCAATAATGTCAACATTAGATATGTGGATGATACAGTATTGATTGCAGACAATGAACAGGGTCTGCAATATTTAGAAAATGTGATTGTTGTGCACAGTGAACAACTAAGGTTAGAATTAAATTGTAAGAAGACACGGATTATGGTCATCACTATCTCTGAAGTCAAAGTGGGTTCACCTGATGGAGAGGGACACTGGTAATAGGGAAAGATATTCCACACTTGTTCATTGGTTTTTCTTTCTGTCATTGTATTCTTTGCATTTTCCTCAGAGACCACATTTCCACTGTCAATAGATGTTTTTCAGCTTGTCTGCTCATTGTCCACGTTTCACATCTATACAAAAGTACAGGTTCTATGTAGCACTTGAACACTCGTTCTCTTGTTACAATTTTCGTCTATTTATTGGTCAGTACAAACATCATTTAAGCATGTTTCCCTATAGTGAAACCTACTAGAGGTGGCAGCACATGTACAGGCTACTCTTGAACACAAAGCGAGCGAACCAACAACATGGTCGTCAGTAGGAAGAAAGAAATACCACAATGTAATATACAGTTAAGTGAGAATATTCTAAAACAAGTGAATCGTTACACCTATCTCAGAACAGTCATACCATCTGATGGGAGGTACCTTAAAGAGATTAGAACAAGAATCGCTACGGCGAAGGTAGCCTTTAGCAAGATGGAAAACATACTGACCAATAAAAAGATATGATGACGGCATCTGTGGCTTAGGGGTTAGTGAATTTAGTTCTACAATTTCCTTGCATACAGGGTCATGAATTTGTTATCAGCCACAGGTGATTTGGGAGCAGATTACTTTTCGTTGATTTCATAGGTATGAGAGTCGAATGTTCAGAAATCGGGGGCAAACTACAAATGTAAAAATGTTCCAATAAATCACAAACAACCAATACATTTAGGGGTTCATTGCAATATGCTGTAAATGGACATGCAGCTAACTTTGATATGATACTTTTGAGAACATATCATGTTTCTGAAGCCATAGATATTGTGTTTCCCTGAAATTAAGACCTATCCCTTAAAAAAAGCCCTAGTTAAGATCGTCAGCTAGAATGAAGTTATTAAACATGTACTTTTATTGATGGCATTGACTTTTCTAAATACCAACTCTCCAACATGATTTCCATGGAGGAAACTGCAGTATTTATGGGCCTAGGATATCAAACGACAATTGATCAGTCGGAATTTGGAGAGTTATGGCGATGTTTCAGAAGAAGATGACATTACTAAATGTGAATAAATGTAGATTTTTGTATTTACTATATGTGAATAAGTGTAGATTTTTGTATCGGAAAAAAATAAATAAGACATCCTCCGAAAATAAGCCCATGTGCATGTTTTTTTAAGCTAAAATTAATATAAGACTTTGTCTTATTTTAGGAGAAACACTATTTATAGGTGTTTCATTTGTGATAAGGTCAAATTTACGCACACAAAAATTATGTGGAGACGGTTGTAGAGTTCCACGTTTTAGGAGAGCTTTGAAAACAGATTTTTATTTACTTAATTTTCCTGGTGTCATTTTGATTTTTCGTTGTTCTTTATGAACTAAGTATGGGAAAAATCACTCATTCAGTTCAGATTAGTTCATCATCTAGAATTCATAAGGTAAGTGAAATTTTGTGAGGCCAGAAACCCACTTGGTGGCGAAGTGGCTAGACCCTTGCCTGATGGTCATGGGTTCAAATTTGCCAGGTGAATTTTTAAATTTGACCTGGGCTTCCCGGTCAATACAGCCTAAAATGGGTAGCAGGTAATGTCTGAGGAAGTAACAGTGGCCCATGTGATACTGACCACATGACCCCTGGAGTGCCGATCTGTTTAAATATAGGTCTAACACTGTATGCCCAGTTTCTTATGACATGTGGAAAGGTCCTTTACTTACAAAAACACATGTTTGAGATGGTGATTAGTAATGTGAGACAAGCATGGATGGAACTACAAATGATAGTTACGGATAGGACTTTGTTTTATGAATCGCCAAATTCTCGTGCCTTGTTCGCTCTTTAGTATTGCTTCTTTCTGAAGGATTTGACTTGGTGTAGGGTGGTTGTGTGCCAATTCTTTATTGCAAACTAAAAGGGATAGGAGAAATATGTATTAAAATGAAATGGTCCTGTTTTATATTATGTTTAATACCACATGTTTTCATTTATATTATATTACTTTTTTTTAAAATTGCAGGCTCTGTGAGAAGAAAACAGACAATAGAATCACACAAGGCTACCTGCCAATTGATTTTATTGTGGATTGCGTAAAAAGAAATGCCTTCCTTAATGTGGACACTTACAGGTATTGAGATGTTTATGTATATATTAGTATCTTGTTTTGTTTGCACTGGGAATCACTGATGTATTTACATTGTTTCTGTATATATTTGTTACCAGGAAATATGATTGCAACATTTTTGATCAGTAACATGATTGACCGACTCTGTGGCGAAGGGTTTACGGGCACAATTTGCAACCCCGCATACCACATTCGAAACACAGCTGCGGATGATTTGGAAGCAGACCGTCTCGCATTTATATTTTCATGCAATGGTATTAGTGACAGTCTTTCAGAAAGCAATGGCAAACTACTGAAGATAACTTGCCAAGAAATCACAAACAGTAAAAAAAATGCTTGGGTTCATTCCGACTTCCTGTAAAGGAAATGCAGCTATCTTTAACTATCTCTGTTAAATTTGAAAGTGTGACATAGAGGTGAAATTATAAATAAATTGTTTAGTGTAGAACATCATCAGTATATAATAGTTTAAATGTTTTAATTATTACATTATTAGCATATATGCAATTGAAAATATTGTGTATTTTGTGTGTAAGACCTTCTGCTGCCCAGGAGATTGTTACTTTAACTATCTATTCACCAACAAGCTGTAGAATAAGTCATTGTTGTTTGTATTATTGATTTTGGGCTTAACACCAATATGGAGAAAAATATAGTTATTTATTGCCTGGCTCCCAAGATTAAATACCAAAGCCCAATTTTACACTAGGTGGCTAATAATCAAATTTGGTTGACAAATTCACATATTATGGCACACTCTTAGTGTTTCACCATCGATGAAGAGCTCAGTGCTAGAATTTCATTAACCTATGGTGCATTTGACATTAATGTCAATGTCTGGAACAGTAATGGCATATCCTTACAGACAAAGCTAAAAGTATACAGAGCAACAATTCTACCAATAATGCTTAATGCATGCAAAATGTGGACATTGTACCAGTGCCATGCCAAGAAGTTTTAATCACTTTCATATAAACTGACTCAGAAAATTGATTAAATGACAGAACATGATTTCAAGTACAGTAGATCTTGACAGGGCAGACAATTCGAGCACCCTGTGATATTAAGCATCAGGTTCGCTTGACTGGACTCCTATCCCGCAAGTCAGACCATAAGCTTCCAAAGACAATATTTTATGGCAAACTGCAGCATGGGAACAGATCTGCTTGCAATTAGAAAAAGTGCTGTAAAGACTACCTTAACACTTTTTAAATCTTTTGGCACAAACACAGACACGTCAAAAGCTGCTGCCCAAGATTAATCTAGATGGCACAGACTTCTTCATCATAGTTTGGCAACTTGTAAAGCAGAGGAGATCGCAAAGACAAATGAACGGAGACGAGCCAGAAAGTTCATTGTGGCACATACCTCCTCTAGTGTGACTTACAATCTGCTGTCCATATTGCCTAAACACCTTTTGGACTCTTTATCTGCCTTATCAGTCACCTTCATATTCACAACCATTGAGTCTCATTGGATGATGAGTGGCCTTCATCTTGTATGATGAACAAATAACAGGTTTGGCCCAGACGGAATTAAGAACAGTCGATCATATATAGAGCCGCAGTGGTCCATGATCAATGTCCAGCGGTGGCTGGATTCTATTTTCTGACCAGTGGGGCCATGGGGGTCGATCCATCCTCATAAAATCAGTACTGATTAATTTTCAAAATTGTCTGGGAAAGAAAGATGATGAGGAAGCAAACTGGTCACCCAATCCCATGCTGTAGCCTAGAATTGGCCTAGAAGATGTAAAGGCCAAACGTCTGAAACCTTATCTGTCATGGGACCATCTTTATCTTTGCCTTCATGTTAGTGTGGAGTGACCAATGATCACACAGTGGGTTTAAACAGAATGAACTAATGGTACACATCAGTTATTCAGAAAGAATAAACTAATTGTACACATCAGTTATTCAGAAAGAATAAATATACATCTCATAGGGCTGATGTACTTGGTCTGAACGCATCTTCAAGCAAAGATGAATGTTTAAATTCACGTATAAATGCTAGAGATGACAGTGAGGAGGAAGGGAACTTGGTGAAGTTTTCTGAGCCTGTTCACATCCGGGTGAAGCCAGATGGTTTATTGGGGTGAGTAATAGCTCTCTCTCTCTCTCTCTCTCTCTCTCTCTCTCTCTCTCTCTCTCTCTCTCTCTCTCTCTCTCTCTCTCTCCCGCCCCCGCCCTCCCCTCTTCCTCCTTCTCTTTCTCCCTACTGTATCTGTCACGCGCACTCTTTTTTTACTACGCGCAAAATGCAACTCTTGTTTTCTCGTTTTCTCATTCTCTTGTTTAATTTTATTGCATGCAGTTTTTATTTTTCTTCTGAATACAGATACCTCGTTGTAAAGTGTTTTTGCCGCTTTATTTTTCAAATATTTCATATTTAAATAAACTCCTAATAGCTTTAGAACTCTGAATGATCTTTGACCGATAGAGTTGTGTAACTAGGTAACATATCCATCTATTATAAAATTGTTCAACCGCAATCTCCAAGTTATTGTCTGTTTTTGTGTGTGTTACTCGTGAAGTTTTTGGGTATTCTCTCCTGACTCCATGTAACAATTTTGACTGACAGAGTTGTGTAACTAGATAACATGTCTTTCTATTATAAAATTGTTCAACCGCAATCTCCAAGTTGTCTGTTTTTGTGTGTGTTACTCATGAAGATTTTGAGTGTATTCTTCTGACTCCATTTTCCAGATGGTTCCTGTGTTTTTCTGTATTATGAACTTGCTTAAATGTAACTGTTGTATGGTAATATAACTGATTATAAAAGTTATAAAGTACTAGCTGACCCAGCCCGGCTTCGCCCAGTCTCTGGTGGGGAGCATCTCATTTAATTCATATAAGTAGTCATATAAGTTCTCGTTACCGTTACCGACTATCTGTCTGTCTGTCTGTCTGTCTGACCCGGCCCGGCATCACCCAGCTCCTGGTGTGGAGCATCTCATTTAATTCATATAAGTAGTCATATAAGCTCCCGTTCCCGTTCCCGATTATCTATCTGTCTGTCTGTCTGCCTGACCCGGCCCGGCTTCGCCCAGCCCCTGATGGGGAGCATCTCATTTAATTCATATAAGTAGTCATATAAGTTCCCGTTCCCGACTGTCTGTCTGTCTGTTCCCCCCCTCTCTGTCTGCCTGTCTGTCTAATCATTTATTGGTTGCAGTTAGAACAACCTAGATAAACAAAGACCAACTTACAAAAAGCATTAGAAAGAGCACTTGAAAGGTCTTTACATCTTCCCCAACAATTAACTTGGGTAAATGGAGCGGCGGCAGCAGCAGAAGGAGGAGTAGGAGCTGGGAGGAGGAGGAGGGAGGAAGAGATAGGAGGAGGAGGAGGAGGAGTGATTAGGAGGAGAGGGAGGGGGAGGAGGATGTGTAGGGATGAGGGGGAGGAGGAAGGAAGAGGAGTGATTAGGAGGATGGAGGAGGAAGAGGATAAAGAGGAAGAGAGGAGGGGAGAGGAGGAGGATTATAACGCATATGCCTGTAGATAACTGCAGCGAAAAGGTGGGTCTGTCTATCTATCTGACCCGGCGTGGCTTCGCCCAGCTCCTGGCGGGTAGCATCTCATTAAATTCATACAACAACAAAAAGTAACTTAAAAGAATGTCCTTCCACACACCATCCATTATTTCTAATGAAAACTGTTTTTAATCACCTGCATGACTGTAGATAACTTCTTAAGCATAAAAAGATGAGTTACAATGTTATGCATTATGCATTATTTTTATGAAAACTTTGAAAATGCCTTAAAGATTGTATCATTATTTATTATAACTCATATGCCGGTACATAACTATAGACAAAGAGTTTATAAATCTTTGAAAACAATGCAACAATATGACTATAAGTTATATAGCAATGTTATTAAAAGTTATGCCCCTTGAAATAACTTTTCTAGAGTTAAGTCCCCTCACTATATATAAATTATAATGAAAAATTAAATAATATTAAGTAAGCAGCCGATTTCACACTAAAAAATATCACAGTTGGCAGCGCGGGAATGAGAGGAAGACGTGTAGAAAATTTCATCTCAATCGGATGGACCGTTCGCAAACGTATAAAGGACATACAGACGGAGATTGCCTTTTATATATTCACTAGCTGACCCTGCCCGGCTTCGCCCAGACCCTGGTGGGGAGCATCTCATTTAATTCATATAAGTAGTCATATAAGTTCCCGTTCCCGTTACCGACTATCTGTCTGTCTGTCTGTCTGTCTGTCTGACCCGGCCCGACATCGCCCAGCTCCTGGTGTGAAGCATCTCATTTAATTTATATAAGTAGTCATATAAGTTCTCGTTCCCGATGTTATCGCGGACCTCAGAGAGAAGTGTCTATGTAGAAGACCATTTCCTGGACGTACGTATTTTGGGAGAGGGAGGAGGGAGGAGGAGGAAGAAGAAAAAAAAACTACGACAGTTGGCATCTCTGGAATGAAAGGAAGGCGTGTAGAAAATTTCATCTCAATCGGATGGGCCGTTCGCGAGCGTATAAAGGACATACGGACAGAGATACGGACGCACATCCTAATTTATATATAAGATTAAATTAATTATATTTGTTTTACTAATATACATTATTGTAAAAACACATTTACCAGGCGTAAAAAATACACAGACTTGGACGACTTCAACATAATAAATTATCTAATTCAGCATAAGAAGTATACAGAAACTGGTGGAAATGCTGTATGGAAGCAAATGGAGCTAGTTAAGGTAGGAACTAGTTTGTTCATATTTCCACAGCAACTTGTTGCCATTGTAATTATTGAGCAATTGCATGACACAGCTGCAGTTAGACAGGATTATAAGGTGTCTCTGTGGGGAAGTGGTTAAGAAGCCTTTATTACATTCTGAAGGTCATGGGTTTTGATCCTGACTCCTTCAATCAGTTCACGAATGCAGCAGTTTTGTCAAAGACTTGTGGGGTCATTGCTGAAGCTACAGAGTTCTTGCTCCTTGTGATGCTTTCAGCAAACCTCTCTGTGGAAGGAGATAGAGCCATATGGGATAAAACCTGGTTAAAATGAAGTCAATCTTCTCACCTTTAAACCACCCTTTTAGGCTCAATTATTATGGCTGTGTGATCTTGGTGTTGCAGTAGTTGTCATCACTCTCAAACTCCATTTTGTTTTTCTGCTTTTTCTCCTTTGTATACTTTAGAATGGCAGTGTGTGTTTAAAGAAGGAAGAAGTTTGATGATGTTGATATCCTCATTGGGCTCGTCTCTGATGTCAGGTGTGTGTGACTGAAGCACATTCAGAATGAAGTGATGAGAAGAATTTAGACTGATGATGTGGATATCCCTTTGGACTTTTCCTCTATCAAATTCCAAGTGTGTGTGGCTGGACCACATTCAGAGTGAAGAGATGGGAGGCATCTTGGGTGGATAAGCGCCATACCTTATAGCATTAGTGAGGTGCATGCTCAAACTGTTACCTTGAAGGTGCAGGCATATACTAGCACCACCTGTGTGTTACATGAGCCTGAAAGGAAGCAAAGAATGGTAACTTTTTAGCCTACCATGCACGTCATCAGTGGCAATTAAGGCAGGTTTGGCCTGGAGCTGGCTTCCCTATCCCATTAAAATCTGTATCTTTTAATAGTAAACTACAAACATTCATTAGTTGGTTAAACTTACAAACATTCATTAGTTGGTGCCTGCACAGAATAGGACTAAAATGCAATGATAGAAATTTCCAGTCTTCAGCTCGTGGAGAGAACTAAACAAACACCAGTTAATCAAGAGGTGAGATATGAGGGTCGTCATTGGAGCTACGGAGTTCGTGCTTTGTGCGACGCTTTTCGCGCTGTGGAAAGAGACTGAGCCATATGGGATAAAACCCGGTGCAATGAAGTTGGCCCTTTCGACTTTTAAGCGACTTTTTAAGAGGTGAGACAAAGATATTGGTGCTGGATAGGACACAGTGAAAAAGCACCAGAGAATAGAATAACTAGAAAGTCATTGTCTGGAATCCATAGGATAAGCAAAATAGGAAACCTAAAAGCACACGCAGAAGAGAATTAGAGACAAAGGTGAATGATATGGGGAGGACATAGACGGAGAGAGCCCATGTGTTACCAGGTCAGCAAATGGAAGGTGAAGAATATTAGCACTCTAACCTTATTAAAAAAAAGTCATAGAGTTGATGTGTGACTGGCTATTTCACACCGTAGAACAATGCAGCCAAAAATCCAACCAATCATGAGCTGGTCCTGTACTCTTAAAGGCATAAGAAGGAGACGAAGATGGATGAAGCTCTTTGATTTCTGCTGCAAGAGACAGCCAGTTATGGGCATCAATTTTTTATGGTAATCACTGAAACCATTATGACTGGAAATTACAAAATGATGGTTAGTTATCATCTTATAAGGTGAGGTGGCCAACTCACTTAAAAGATATTTTATTCTTCCCCAACTCAGAGTTGAGTTGAGTTAAGAATCAACATCACTGCATTCGAGGCATTTCCATAAGCGATCAGTCCTTATCTTCAACAGCCAGCATAGAGTTACAGTACCAATGGTGCTCATTGTAATCTGATTATATGTCCATCTTGCTTTACCTCTGAGTGATGACTGTCGACCAGATACTCTGACCACCCCTTGCTGTTGCATTCTCTCTAGTCCATGATAGTCCATCTGTTCTTCTGCATTAATCACATTCTCCCAGAGGGCCTTCACCACATCTGCCTTATCATGCATCAAGTCACCCCTCAGTGATGCAGCACCAGCCAAATTGTCTGCCCATTCATTTCAAATCAGAGCTGAGAGTTTTGTAAAGGTTTGACCAATGGGAGTGATTCTGACTTTGTTTATACTAATCACTAAAACCACTTAGACAAGTCTGGCCACCCTATAGCAATTGAGCTAACTCATCACCAAGTGCCTTGCTGACTGACATAGGCAACCATGCTTCTCCACATCTCATGATATCCAACAGAATGTATTCATTTGTGTGCTGACATTTTTCCGTTCCACAATAAAATGCTGTCAAGAATCTTCTTTTACTGTCTTCTTTATCCCTCTTTCCATTAACCTTCCTACTTTCCAAATGTTTCTATTCTCAACATGTTTACTGTCTCATTCTGTTATTTGTAATAAATTGTCTTTGTGTCTTAGCCTGTTAAAATATATGGTTAAAAGTCATAGATACGACTGTGATTTCTCCATGCCTTCTGCCAGTTGTTATGGTTTAACTACACCAATCTTTGTCTAGAAAAGACATACCCTGCAAGGCAGCAATAGTGGAAGGGTTATGTATGAAACAGCATCTCTTACCCACCAATGGCCCTGTCACAGAGTTTGATATATTTTTAAAGTTAGCTTACTGGGGCCTCTTAATCATGATAATAATTACACAAGTATACTTACAAAGATCCATTTATGTTTTGCTACTTAGTTTTACCACCATTAAATGGAACATATTGCTTACTGTTTGTTTAGTTAGTGTGACCCTTATAAACAGAAATAGCAAGGTGGATCTTTGAAAACTGGATCTTTGCACAGCTGATCTGAAATTTTTTTAATAACTGTTGTAACTGCATACAAGTTGAGAAATTAATCCTGTAAAAAATCGTTGACATGTAGAGTTGTGATGTTCATATGTTTAAGTATGATCAATAGTGCCCATGTCATATGTTTAAGTATGATCAATAGTGTCCTCAATCCAACTGCCTTTACTTCCCAGGGCATCTCCTGGTGCCTATTTTAGGCTTGGTCAATCAGGTTGAGCCCAGGTTTTTTAGTTACATATCCTTTACACGATGTCGCAGTCAACGCCAGCATGTTTTTGGCTAGTTGTGATTTCTTGGCAAGTTTATGCTCAGTAGTTTGCCATTGCTTTCTTAACGACCGGCACTCATACCTTTGTATGCAGGTCCGCATGGCCAAATGGGTAAGAGCATGTGTTCTTAAACATCTGTTGTGCTGATTTTGAGGTTAGCAGTTCAACTCCTACACCGGACAGCTGGACTAAAATGTTGACCTGTCGTCCTTGACTTGGGGACGTAAATTACAAGTACCTCTGAAGTTGGAGTGGGTTCGTCTGATGACGAGGGACACTGTTAATAGGGAAAGCTAATCCACACGCAAAATTCAGTCCATCACTACTGTAAATAGTGTGTTTGGACTACGCTTGAGTTCAAAGCGAGCGAGAACAAAAGAAAATAACCTTTGTATGGGAAACCATCACAAGGCAGCCTGTTTCCAAATCGCCTGCAACTGTGTTTCGAACACGGTGTGCAGAATTACTAATTGCATTCATAACTCCTTTGCCATAGAGCCCAGGCTAAAAAAATCCCTGCCTTGGTGTGTATTCAAACATATGACCACCAGGTCGGCAGGCAAGCATGCTAGCCAGTACACTTCCACAGCTACTGTTTTACTTACCTATCTTCTGCTTTCATTTGCTTGAAATTGATTGCCTGTATCTGCAGTCTTGTCTTATCTATCTTATATTAATCCAGGGGAGAAAATTGCGTTACTTATCACAATTAATTGATTATATTATGACAGCAAATACGTGTTTGTTTGTTTAGCGCAAGCTCGCTTTTGAACTCCAGCGAGGTCTATACATGTGCTACATTTCTAGTGCACTGGACTGTACTGATTTTTGCGTGTGGATTAGCTTTCCCTTTTACCATTGTCCCTCGCCATCAGGCGAACCCACTCCGACTTTAGAGGTACTTGTAATTTACATCACCAAGTCGAGGACGAGAAGTCAAAATTTTAGTCCAACTGATCAATGTACAGATTGAACCTGCTACCTTGGCATCAGCACATCGGATGTTTAAGAACGTGCATTGGGCCATGCTGACCTTAACAGCAAATACATGGGGCAGTGAAACTAGCGAAGGATTTAGACTTTCTGGCAAGCAGTGATGAGAGTGACGATTTGCAAACGTCTTATATTAAAACAATAGGCTAATTTATGATGAGCCACTCATGTAATGTATGTGTTAGGGCAACATCTATTTATCCACAAACTTTCAGTAATTTACTGTACACATTCACACCACAAGAGGTGTACCCAACATAAAGAATACTGAATGGATCTACAGTAGAAGAATAATTTCAGGGCAAACTCCATACAGCTCCATCCTCATCTTCAACAACCATTGAAAAGCCCCTATGCTGGAGGTAACAGTTGCAGCCTGACTTTGTGTCCATCTGGCCATTACTCTGAGTACTGAATGTTGGCCAGATCCTCTGGTATATTCCTGCTGCACCAGTCTCTCCAAGTCATGATGATTGATCTCTTCTTCCACACTTTCACTTGATCCTAAGGATTGAGACCACACCTGCACCAATCTCTCCAAGTCATGATGATTGATCTCTTCTTTCACACTTTCACTTGATCCCCAGGGTTGAGACCACAACTGCACCAATCTCCCCAAGTCATGATGATTGATCTCTTCTTCCACACTTTCACTTGATCCCCAGGGTTGAGACCACAACTGCACCAATCTCCCCAAGTCATGATGATTGGTCTCTTCTTCCACACTTTCACTTGATCCTAAGGGTTGAGACCACACCTGCACCAATCTCTCCAAGTCATGATGCTTGATCTCTTATTCCACACTTTCACATGATCCCCAGGGTTGAGACCACAACTGCACCAATCTCCCCAAGTCATGATGATTGATCTCTTCTTCCACACTTTCACTTGATCCCCAGGGTTGAGACCACAACTGCACCAATCTCTCCAAGTCATGATGATTGATCTCTTCGTCCACACTTTCACTTGATCCCCAGGGTTGAGACCACAACTGCACCTATCTCCCCAAGTCAGGATGATTGATCTCTTCTTCCACACTTTCACTTGATCCTCAGGGTTGAGACCACAACTGCACCAATCTCCCCAAGTCATGATGATTGATCTCTTCTTCCACACTTTCACTTGATCCCCAGGGTTGAGACCACAACTGCACCAATCTCCCCAAGTCATGATGATTGGTCTCTTCTTCCACACTTTCACTTGATCCTAAGGGTTGAGACCACAACTGCACCAATCTCTCCAAGTCATGACGATTGATCTCTTCTTCCACACTTTCACTTGATCCCCAGGGTTGAGACCACACCTGCACCAATCTCTCCAAGTCGTGATGATTGATCTCTTCTTCCACACTTTCACTTGATCCCCAGGGTTGACACCACACCTGCACCAATCTCTCCAAGTCATGATGATTGATCTCTTCTTCCACACTTTCACTTAATCCCCAGGGTTGAGACCACAACTGCACCAATCTCTCCAAGTCATGATGATTGATCTCTTCTTCCATACTTTCACTTGATCCCCAGGGTTGAGACCACACCTGCACCAATCTCCCCAAGTCACGATGATTGATCTCTTCTTCCACACTTTCACTTGATCCCCAGGGTTGAGACCACAACTGCAACAATCTCCCCAAGTCATGATGATTGATCTCTTCTTCCACACTTTCACTTGATGCCCAGGGTTGAGACCACACCTGCACCAATCTCCCCAAGTCATGATGCTTGATCTCTTATTCCACACGTTCACATGATCCCCAGGGTTGAGACCACAACTGCACCAATCTCCCCAAGTCATGATGATTGATCTCTTCTTCCACACTTTCACTTGATCCCCAGGGTTGAGACCACAACTGCACCAATCTCTCCAAGTCATGATGATTGATCTCTTCTTCCACACTTTCACTTGATCCCCAGGGTTGAGACCACAACTGCACCAATCTCCCCAAGTCAGGATGATTGATCTCCTCTTCTTACACACTTTCACTTGATCCCCAGGGTTGAGACCACAACTGCACCAATCTCCCCAAGTCATGATGATTGGTCTCTTCTTCCACACTTTCACTTGATCCTAAGGGTTGAGACCACACCTGCACCAATCTCTCCAAGTCATGATGATTGATCTCTTCTTCCACACTTTCACTTGATCCCAAGGGTTGAGACCACACCTGCACCAATCTCCCCAAGTCATGATGATTGATCTCTTCTTCCACACTTTCACTTGATCCCCAGGGTTGAGACCACACCTGCACCAATCTCTCCAAGTCGTGATGATTGATCTCTTCTTCCACACTTTCACTTGATCCCCAGGGTTGAGACCACAACTGCACCAATCTCCCCAAGTCATGATGATTGATCTCTTCTTCCACACTTTCACTTGATCCCCAGGGTTGAGACCACACGTGCACCAATCTCCCCAAGTCACGATGATTGATCTCTTCTTCCACACTTTCACTTGATCCCCAGGGTTGAGACCACAACTGCACCAATCTCCCCAAGTCATGATGATTGATCTCTTCTTCCACACTTTCACTTGATCCCCAGGGTTGAGACCACAACTGCACCAATCTCCCCAAGTCATGATGATTGGTCTCTTCTTCCACACTTTCACTTGATCCTAAGGGTTGAGACCACACCTGCACCAATCTCTCCAAGTCATGATGATTGATCTCTTCTTCCACACTTTCACTTGATCCCCAGGGTTGAGACCACACCTGCACCAATTTCCCCAAGTCTTGATGATTGATCTTTTCCACACTTTCACTTGATCCCAAGGATTGAGACGACATCTGCACCAATACCCAACCCAGCATTGCAGAGCCAGCCATTTTGTCTGCTAGCTCTTTTCCCAACACATCAATATGTCCTGGTGTATTTGAACTGAATAAACTGACATGACATTCAAGTTGGTCTCTAATGATCAAACTTTACTTTCAGAGGGTCACAAATTGGACATGCAGGCCTGTCATACATTCGATCCTTCCAACCATTCATCTTTCACATAGCAGTTACACGATCCGTATTATGCACATTCAATCCATATGGCAGTAAACATATAAACGCAGAGCATGTACACAATCAATATTCAATAACTTTTATGAGATATATACACATTTACACAATGCACACAAAAACATCTCAGAAGGTGAAGGGTGGCAAAAGTTCAGCTATATTTTAGATGATTTGTATATTCCATTACAGAATGGTGTCATAATGACAAAGTGGTTAGTGTTTTTATTTACTGGTACAAATGTCCCTAGCAGCCGCAGGATGTTCTTGCTGACACTGTACCTCTGGGTTACCTGAATCTTATAAATTGTTATAAATTATCTGAAAAGGAGCAGCGGAAAAAAAGGGAGGTGGTCACCTCACCTAACCTCATTATGTTTTTCTTTTCCTCTTTGCACTCTCTCACTTTGAACTCAGGCGTGGTCCGTGCACATACTTCTAGTAGTGCTGGACTGAATTTTGCTTGTGGATTAGCTTTCCCTATTAACAGTGTCATTCACCATCAGGTAAACCCACTCTGACTTCAGAGGTACTTGTAATTTACTTCCCAAAGTCAAGGATATAAGGTCAACATTTTACTCCACCTGTCTGGTGTAGGGGTTGTACCCCTTACCTCGGCATCCGCACGCCAGATGTTTAAGAGCACACATTCTTATCCATTCAGCCATGCTGACATCCTACCTCATTATGTGATAAATTAGTGTATAGTGGAGCCTAACTCATACTTCAATGGCAACATATGTGATGTAATTGTCTGTGTCTTTTTATACATGTCAGTTTCTGAGTTCTTCAGATCGACCTTCTGTTGTAATTGCACATTTGTATTGTTCCCACAGGTCACTGATCACCCGTACCAGAGCATGAAGGCTAGGTTTCAAAAGAAGATCCGCCCAGAAATCGACACATACAACATCTCTGATATCTGGAAGGCAAAATTATGTGGGGACTGTACAGATGATGGTTCTGGTGGCGATGAAGGTATCACCTTTGTGGTTTGAAATAGCTGTATGTCCTATTTCAGGACTTTGAATTCAATCCCAGCATTTGTTGATTATTTGTAAATTTACTAGGCAATTTTTATGTTAAGCAAGTTGCCATTGCTTTCCGAATGGCTGACTACCATACCATTGAAATAACGCACAGCACTCTTCTCCAAATAGCCGGTGGCCTGATATATTGAGGAATTGTGAAATTGCCTTAACTAACCACAAAACCACAGACACCGACAAGAATTGATGCACCATTTATTCTTCATGGTTGGCTTGTAATACAACATAATGGACCTGACTTTTTCATTACAGACTCTACGCAGTCTAGATGACGCATTACATAATTCTTCTCTAGGCTGCTAATTGTCCATGATTTACTTCTTTCTGTACATCAGGATTGGCTTGATATAGCTCTTAAGAATGAGTGTGGTTGCGGTTACTGCAGCTTTCTACTAGTTGGATAACAAATTTTATACGCATGTTGCGATTGTTACTGATTCACAAAACATGCTGACATTGGTGAAGATTGGTATGCTTCGTGCTGAATGTTATGCATTAATTCAGAGGTCACGGGTTGTGAGTATTCACTGGATCTTTTCTCCAGGACATTCTGGTGTGGTTGGAAATGAACAAGCAGACAGATTGGCTGGTGCTGCATCATTGAGAGGTGATTTGATGCATGATAAGGCAGATGTGGTGAAGGCCCTCTCGGAGTGAGTGAATAATGCAGAATAGATCAGGGGATGGTCAGAGGATCTGGTAGACAGTCGTCACTCAGAGGTAAAGCAAGATAGACATATAATCAAATTGTAACGGGCATCATTAGTATTGGAACACTACGCTGGCTGTTGAAGATGATGATTGAGCGTTTATGGGAATGCCCCGAGTGCAATGATGTTGGTTCTTGGCTTAACTCAGCTATTAGGAACTCTTGTTTTTACCTCGATTGACAAATATATTTGTGGGCGTGTGTGTATTTTTCTGTAAAAAAATTGCTTTGTTGTTTTGCAGGATGCTGCAATCAGCCTCTTATGATTGTGATTTACTGGGCAATTTTACGTTTAGTAGCCCGCCATTGAGTTGTCAGGTCTTAGTCAGATATGACTGAGCTACCGCATGACAGTAGGTAGTACTACCTGCATTTTGTTAGTGCCGAATGGTGGGTGGCACTCACCAAATCCGACATTCCACATTGTGCCAACAGCTTCGGGCGGAGGAGCACAATTGGGAGGGTACAAGCCTTATCCTGGTGTGAAGAAATGCAACCTAAAAACTAAATGTCGTGGCAGGGCAGACAAGGCCCTAAGCCTTGGTTGGTAACTGGTCTAGGATTGAAGCTCCGACAGATCGTTTGAGCATTGCTTTGCTGATCCGGCAGCTTCTGCGGCTCATCTTGTTCCAGATATATTGGTGTTACCTTTCCTCTGGAGTAAACTAGGCAGGCTGAGAGAGGGATCATGCTGCATGGGCAACACTTGGTCTCTACAATTCGGCCAGGCTTTGTGCTATTTTTGAAGCACAATTTAACAAACTGTCATATGTTGAGACGGCGAGGTGCCAGTAAATTTGTCATTGCTTTCTGATCGAGAAGTGAACAATGAAATCTAACTGACCTCTATGTGGACTGAACCTGCCACCAGCTCACAGGAAGTTTAAGCACAAGAATGTTAAACATCTCGGCCACACTGACCTCTGATAAATATATTGCTACAGAATGTTCTTAATCTTGTGAAATGTTGCTTTTCCAATATTGGCTTAATTCAGCAGAGACTGAGGTTACATCAGATTTGTTGAACCACAATGCTTGATGTAGAAGGATTATCAAAAAAGCTGAGAGAAAAGCAAAGACTGATTTAGCTACATAATTGAAGGTCAGCATGGCTGAGTGGATAAAAGCACTAATTCTTAAACATCTGGAGTGCTGAGGTAGCGGGTTCAACCCCTAGATCCGTCAGTTAGACTAAAATGTTGACTTCTCATCCTTGACTTGGGGACGTAAATAACAGGTACCTCTGAAGTCGGGCTGGGTTCGCCTGATGACGAGAGACGCACAAAAATCAGCCCAGTGCTCTCTAAATAGAAGCAAGTGTATAGACTATGCTTGAGTTCAGAGTGAGGAAGCGCAAAAAAAAATAGTTTAAAAAGCTACAGAATTTATAATCATTATTAACGTTGACTAAAGAAAGACCAGAACATAAATTGATGGTGAATAACCAATATTTCTTGCTTTATTACATTTTATTAGCATTTACTTATTACATCCATTATTCTGTTTGTTTTTTTTAATTTGTAGGTTGTGAAACATTGCTTATTGTATGCAGTTTGTGTGGCTAATTTTACTAAATGTGCTAAAGGATGGTACAGATTATGATGGCTTTTTGTGTGATGTACTTTGTGCTTCTTGAGTTGAAAGTGTTATATATTTGTGTTCCTTACTTTGCAGAGTCTGTTCAGGATATGACTTTCGGTTACATTGATAAATGGAAGGATGACCTTAAAAAATCCAGCAATAAAAAAAGGATGATGGTGTCCTCAGAAGCGGATAAACGAACTTGGATTAGTGGCTCATCTACAAGAACAGTTGTAAATGACCAGCTTTCAGCTGCTTCCAGGGTGACTTCAGAGGCATCTACATTGAATGATTCTGCAGCAGACTCCTGTAGGACAGCAGAGGCAAATCTAAATGGTTCAGATTTGGAGCTTTTGACAGTAAACAGTTCTAATGAATTGGTCCAGGCAGAAGCAGAACATTGTGACAAAGCTATCAGTCATTCGGGTAACCTCTTGGAAAGTACATTACATCAGCCTGGGGTCGATGCTGATAAGGAACAGGGAACACAAAGTGCAGATTACATATTTGATGACATGGATTGTTTGATCTTGTCTGAAGCCAACAAGTATCAGAATATAGATGGTGGAGGCACTGTAAGTAATCAGCCTAGTGGCAGTGGTGCAGGAGCAACAACTAGGAAGCAATCACAGATCATAAATAACTTTTCTCAGGATGAAATTCCACCCATTAATAGTAAAAATGTTAGTCAGCATCCATATAACAACACAGCAAAAAAGGATACAAGAAAAGTGATACTGAACATACACTTTAATAGTGCTAAAACAACTTCATCATCAGAAAATGAAAGCCCTATGAAGAACAATAAAAGTTCTGATCAACAAAAGGAAACTTCTGATGAGATGGTAGGAGTTTCAGAAGAACATGTTAATTCAATAAACACAATTCTTAATATCATCAAGAAAGGTTCCTCTAAGTCTAGAAGAGAGACGGATTCTTTACTCTCAAAGAACCGCAGTTCAAAAGTGAAAGACATTGAAAGTGATACCTGCTGCAATGCTAAACCTGCACGCAAAAAAGCAGCTATGGAAATCCCCAAGAGTAGAAGCATTTCTCCGATAGTACAATCTGAGCATACACATCCTAGAAGAAAGAAACAAATTGATAAAAACAATGTTAAAGAATCTGCTGAAACCTCACCTAAGACAGCACATAAAGAAATAGTAACCAGAAAAGGTTCTGTTAGCAAATCCAATTCTGACTCAGATGACTTTGTAGAAGAAACTTCATTACACATTAAAGCACCCATGCCAAACCATAAAAGTAGACATGTTTCACTAGTAGCTATGTCTTCAGATGTACATCCTTTGAGAATGGCGCCGGAGAAAGAGAGAAATGATAAAAATGTGAAATCTGCTGAAAAGTCACCCAAGAATGTGCATACAAAATTAGCAAACAGGAAAGCTTCCTCCAGCAAGTCGCATTCCGATTCAGATGACAGTGTTGAAGAAACTTCAGAGCAGCAGGTAAATTCATCTAACAGATTTCTTAATGCTACTTTTACGACAAACAAAAGAGCCTTGGAGTCAGATGAAAGTTATGATAGCAGCAGTGTCAATTATTCACCACACAAAAAGAAACGTCTGCAGCATTGCTCCCAGGCGAGACCCGCGACTGCAAGTACGAGATTAAGCAATGAAAGTCTGCAGTCATCACTTAAAGAAGGTTTGTTAAGCATTCTTTTTATTTGGTTTTTAATGTAGGTTTTTGGGTGGTTTCTAAGATTTATTTTGTGGTGATTTATTTTTGTTGTAAAGGTTTAAATTCTGAGATTTGTTGGTATTGAAAAAAAAAATTATTCTTAAAAATAATTTTTCTAGACAGAAAGAAATTATAAAATTGTGAAAATGGATCTTATCTCTTTAAATCAGTTATTGGAATGTCAAAAGTTTATAAGCATAAATATGTTAAAATGCATAATAAAGACAGGAATGGAACATTATAAGAGTACTGTACAGAATCAGAAGGCAGAAAAACATGGCATAATCATTGCCACTCAGGTACCATGACCATACAAGTCAAGCTTTGAAAACATTGCATACATAATTATCAACTGGCATGGGCAATCATGTTTCCCCCACGTCATCCAATCTATTCCTGCAGATCTAGTCACATGCTGTTCTTTTATCTTATTCATGTTACACCGGCTGGTTCTTCTATCTATGATTTGTTTAGTTTGTAATGATTTGATAGCGCCGCAGGGATTAAACAGTACTAAGAGCCTATGGCACAAAACCAGTTAACATGTTAAAATACAGTTTTTAGGACATGCATCTTTCCTGAGGCAACATATGGATGTGAGCCATGGACAATTTTGCTCTCACTAAAGAAGAAAATTGGGGCTTTTGAGCTCAAATGCTACAGAAAAGTTCTGAGAATATCGTGGACCGAGAAGAAGAGAAATATTGAAATTCTGCAAGATCTGAACATTAAAGAAAACTGCCTCATAAACAGTATGATGTCTTGGAAACTGAAATACTATAGCCATAGTAATCATCACAGTGGCTTGGGAAGAACATTGCTGCTAGTAGAAGAGGCAGGGGTCCACCAGGATACCGCAGACATCTTGGGCATGAGAGTCCTCAAAGCAGGAGAAATGGCTTGAGATTGAGAGACTTTTTGACACTCCATAATGAGAGTGAGTTCTGCAAGGGACCTGCTATATTATAATAATATTAGGGCTGCAACCAATTAATTTAAATTTAATAGTTAACTTTTGAAAAATTAACGATTAATTAATCGTTAATTTTGATTAAAGCAAAACATTTATAGTCACATAACTCAATTATATTCGTATTTGTGAAAAATCGAAATAACACTGGATTATCTTGTTCATATGTCATCTAATAACCAACTATGCAAACAGACAAGTATGTTGACAGTATTTGGTTCGTGACGAGCGCGTCTTATTAACAATATAACCAGCAAGCTGAACAATCGTTCACATGGAACTGAGGTGGCCGGTATGCACAGAATGGTCTTGGCAAGGAATGCCAATTTTGGATATCGATGTTCATTAAGTTTCCACCATTGTAAAGGGTCAACTGATTCAGCAACTTTCTTATCCATTTAAGACTCAATTAGCTTAATACTCTCTTCATTTGGTTCACATATAGTTTCATTGTCAATGTCAGTATCATTCGTTGCAGCAGTCTTCATGTGCTCATCATGAACATTAACTGCTATTTGTTGTTCAATACGTGACCATGTTCGTTCTTTTGCATCTGTTGACAAACACTTCAGGTATTTGTAGCGTGGCTCAAGTGCTGTTGCAATCTGTAGTATTTAAATACTTGTCATATTAGCTAGAAGTTCACTGAAGTATTTAACAGATGCTGCCTTAAATTGAGCTATGTAGCTCGGATCATCATCATGTACAGTCTTATGCTTTGTCAACGATGATAGCAGTGGCAATATACAGCTACATGAAACGTAATCTTGTCCGCCAAGCAGGACCGTGGTCTGGCAGAATAAGTCCAAAACTTTGACATATTTTGAAATCTTCTCCCAATCTGAATCTGACAGTTTTGGACCTTTGTAACTGCTTCTTTTCATCTGACATGTAGACAGTTAATGCTTCTCTGACCTGTAGAAGACTCTCTAGCATAATAAACATACTGTTTCATCTTGTTGGTACATCATGCTGCAGCTTACACAATGGTGACTCGGTACAATTTTGCAACTCGGTTGTGTTTGCAGCACTATGTTTAAAATGTCCGGCAATTTTTCGACATTGTATAAGTGATGGGAGAAAAGTTTTCGATTAATCGTTAAAAACATTAACAATTAATCGATTAATTAATTGTTAACTTCCGCAGCCCTAAATAATATCTTTACTTCTCTGTCACGGTCCATTGATTTAGCAAGCTATGGTAATCTTGTCTGTTGAGTGTCGTGAATTGTGTTGAGAAAACTTACACAATTGTTGACTGTTTAATTTCAACAGGTAAATCATCAGACTGGTGTGGCAAGGAAGAAACTGTGTTTCGTGTAGAGGTAAGCAATCTTAATCTGCCAGGAAAATATTTTATAAACTATTCTGGATCTCCGCTGGTAGGGTTTGTTATCAACCGAGATAAGACAGAATATATGGTAATTTCAAGAGAAGAAACGGCTACAAACTCTGGCCACATACAAATAGATAATCATCATCAGCATCAAGTGCTGGCATAGGCGTTTATGGCTCTCCACAGATCTCGGTCTTTGGTGTTCTGGATCAACTCTGCTGGTGATATTCCTCCATGCCACCGTCTCAATCCGTCCAGCATCATTTCTCTTGGTCTGCCTCTGCCTCTCTTCCCCTCGATCTTTCCAGTTGTCACGATGTTCTCCAATGCCTTTCTTCTCATCACATGACCAAAGAAAGCTGTTTGTCTCTTTCTTATTGTTGTATATAGTGTTCTAGTTTCATTAGCCTCTTTCAGGCAATCGTTGTTAGTTACTCTGGCAGTCCAAGGAATTTGCAAAATACGTCTTAAAAACCACATCTCTGTTGCTTCTAAGTTCTTCCTAATTTGTTCATTTACATTCCAAGATTCGCTGCCATACAGCAAAACTGGTTCTATATAGCATTTTAGCACTCTTACATTCATTGATAGCGACTTATTGCATAAGATACTCTTCATTTTCTGAAATGCGGCTTGTGCCTGCCCTATTCTGCTCTTAATCTCTGTTGTACATCTTCCATCCGATGTTATAAGTGCCCCTAGGTATTTAAAATTATCCACTTGGTTGAGATTGTAGAGCAGTAGTCAAAATGTGTCTGTATGTGAGACATATAGAATATTTTCCTTGTGTCTTCATCAAGGAAATTTTTAATTTTGGCGAGTTGGTAGACTTTTTTCGCTGTTTGTTTAGTGAGCGCTTGAACGTGAGGATTAAAGGTTAGGTTTCTATCAATGATGAGGCCTAATGTTTTGTGCTCAATTACACTTTCTACTGGCATGTTATCGATGTGAAGTTGAAGTGATCTGTGTGAATTTAGAGTCTGAAGTCTTTGTCTGGTTGTTAATAACATAGATTTTGTTTTAGTGATGTTAATTTGCATACGGTTTGCATAGCTGTGCAGTTGTGCTGTATGGCTCTGAAACCTGGAGTACAACAAAAGGAGACGAAGCCTTGCTACAAACCTTTGAGAACAAAGTTTTAAGACACATCTTTGGGCCCATTGGGATATACAAAGTGGAGAGTGGAAAAGAAGTAACAAAGACATTTAATATCTGTTTAAGTCTCCGCTAATCACTGGTATCATGAAGGCTAATAGACTACAATGGCTGGGGCATATAAAAAGAATGGAAGATAATAGGGAAACAAAACTCGCTTACACTCAGGAAATAAATGACCGTAGACCAAGAAGACGGTGGAGAGATAATATATATATATACAGACCTACAAGCACTTGGAATCAACGGCTGGCAAGAGAAGGTCAACCAGAGAGACAAATGGAGACGGATTGTATCTGCAGCAAAGAACCTCAATGGCTCGGAACGCTAAAGAAGAAGAAGATTCTGGATCTCTGCATTGTAATATGTAGAGGTTTCAAAAGTCTCAGTTAATCATAATCATATACCATGACTACATATAGGCAGGTGTTTTAGATTTTCCATGTCACGTATATGATATTTGAGGAATTAATGCAAAAGTTCTTTGTATTGTTTCAGTTTTAGTATATACACTGCATGAACAATACCTGACATAGAATATTTAACTGTAAGCATCAGATCAGTACTGCCGTAAATATCTGAAATACATTACAAACATTCATTAATTGATGCCTGAGCAGAGTAGAAGAACACAACTATTATGACAGAATCCCCAATATGGGACTCATGGAGGGAACATAACAAATCCCAGTCAATCAAGAGGAAGATAACTGATGTTTGATCCATCCATCCATCATGTGCCATGCCGGTATTAGCGTGGGCGGTCATGTTCTGCCATCTCACTCGATCACCAGAGTCGTGGATCAGCTCAGTGTTTCTGTCTCGACCATGCCACGAGGCCAAGCCATCCAGGTATTTGCTTCTAGGTCTTCCTCTTGGTCTGTTCCCTTCGATCTTACCAGTTGTCACCAAGTTCTCCAATTCATTTCTTCTCATAACATGCCCAAAAATTTTTGACTGTCTGCGTCTAATATCTCTAATCAGTTTACGATCTTCATTTGTTTTGTGAAGAACTTGTTCATTGGTCTTTCTGGCTGTCCATGGTATTCTTTGCATTTTCCTCAGAAACCACATTTCTACAGCCATCGGATGTTTTTCAGTTTGACTGCTCATTGTCCAAGCTTCACATCCATATAAAAGTACAGTTTCTATGTAGCACATCAACACTCTTTTTCTCGTTTCAATTGACATCTTTTTATTGGTTAGTATGTTTTTCATCTTGCAAAAGGCTACTTTTGCCATGGCGATTCTTGTTCTAATCTCTTCAAGCATCTCCCATCAGATGTTATTACTGTTCCGAGATAATTGTACCTATTCACTTGTTGAAGAATATTCCCATTTACTTGTATATTACATTGTGGTATTTCATTCTTCCTAGTGACGACCATAATCTGTGTCTTTTTACAATTTAATTCTAACCCTAGTTGTTCACTGTGTGTAACAATCGCATCTACTAAATTTTGCAGGTCCTGTTCATTGTCTGCAGTCAAGACTGTATCATCTGCATATCTAATATTATTGATGCATCGTCCCCCAATGTTGATTCCTTCCATAGATGTTTGATAGGGACCCATTTTGAGAATATTTTCTAGGAAGTTAAAGGAACCCTGCATAACGACCACATGACCCATCAAATGCTGATTGGTCTAAAAATATAGGCTTAGTACCGTATCCCCAGTATGCCACATGGCATAGAAATGAGATACAGGGTGTATTTTTAATGACTGTGCAGTGTTTGAAAATATTTCCGCCCCCAAGTTTTGTATTTACCTATTATGTTGCATGAACTTTACAGAAGGTGAATACAAAACTGGACCGGCAATATTTTCAAACACTGCACAGTCATAAAAAATACATCCTATATTATAATCCTTTTAACCAGCCATAATTTATGTTTCTTATTTCCTTACAGTATTTAAGCAAGGTGTATGGACTTGAGGTACGGGAGGCAGCTCTTTTATTAAAGTTGCATAATGGAAGCTTTAATTCTGTGATCAAGCACTTAGATTCCTGACATTGTGATGAAGGACTGGATGCCAGAACTGCTTGCGAAACATGAACTCATGGTCACTTGTATAGGGTGTATTTTTAATGACTGTGCAGTGTTTGAAAATATAGCCGGTCCAAGTTTTGTATTTAACTATTATGTTGCATGAACTTTACAGAGGGTGCATACAAAATTTGGACTGGCAATATTTTCAAACACTGCAGTCATTAAAGATACACCCTGAATACATCATTTCAGAAATCATTTCATGTCGTTAACTGATTCAGTGCTGAAGGATAATATATCGCCAAATGGGATCTCCAGTTTGGACAGAATGACGATATATCACCATACTAGAGTCATTGTGTTATTTGCTTTGTTTCATAGTATCTTCTACAGTTTCAGTGTTTAGTGAGCGGAAATTATAATACCATGTTTGGTCCAAACTTAACTTTTTGTTTGGCACTGAATCAGTTAACAGTAACATTGTTGTATTATTAGCAGAAGTGATATTGGTTTAAAAAAAAATTATTAGCAGAAGTGATATTGGTTTTTAAAAAAAATTACTGATAATGTACATGTTTGTTGTAGATGCAATTTTTGCTTTTTTCATCAACAAGATAAAAATACACCTGAATGCTGTATTCATATATTCATAATCATAACTAAGTGCATACTATTTTGAAATATTTCCAATCGTTAGCTCGTCGTGTAGGACATAATTGTTTAGAAAATGTGCAGTGTTCTTTCTTTGGTAAAGTATTTTAGTTCCCATGTAAATAGAACAAGGTGTGCTTGTAAGCAGCATTCACTGTTTGAACTAGAACATAATTGAGACTGACCTGTGAGGAGGTGTGCGTGTCTTTTGTTTTTACTGGGCCTTAGTTAGTTAGTCGCAGTTCCAACTTCACAGCAACGGGTCGTCCCCATTATGCTCCATTCCTTTGCCAGTGAATATCACACTGGCCTTGTGAAGTATCAAGACCCTCCATGGTTATATTGTTCCTGTGTTCTTGGCCATATGTCCGGGCATTGTGTTGGAGTCTGTTGATGATGACATGCCTCAAATCTGTAGTGGTAACATGGCCAAGTCAGGCCTAACTTCAGCCATACTTTATGTACTGTGCTTTAATCATGACCTGATTACTTGCTAATATGCTCCTCACAGATGTGAAGTTCCAGTACCAGTCTTGCATCCTGTTTCTGAGCTTGCCATTTCCCTTCCAGCATGTTGTCCTCTGCCTCTACACCATCAGTCTTCATTCGTCACTTTTTTAATCATTTTTTCCCCCAGGATTAACAGTATTTTAGGAACCAGGGGAAAACTATCATTCCTGTTTTTAAAATGTAGTTAGCTGGCGTGATATTGACCACATCACCCCTTGAGTGTCAATTTTGTTTGTTTGTTGCAAATCCTTTATAGGACATTGCTGTCAACACCAGCATTTTATTGCTGTTGTGATCTGTTTGCAAGCTTACATTCAGTAGTTTGCCATTGCTTTCTGAACAACTGGCTCCCATACCAATTAGTTAAAACCCAGCGCAATGCGGTCTGCTGCCAAATCATGCGCAGCTGTGTTTCGAACGCGGGTAAGCGGGATTCTGAACCGCGTCCATAACTCCTTCACCATGGAGACCGGCAAGTGTCAATTGGTCTATGAAAATATGGGGCTAACACCATATGCCTGATACATCTCAAGGTGTGTAAAATAGGGTCCCTTTCTCTTGTGTTTATTTAGAGAAATAAGTTATTTTGCCTTGTGAATGTAATGTTAATTTTTCATATATTCAGTAGTTTGTTACCAGATAGGCCTGTAACAAATATTTGCTTTTGTAAGCATTATGATAAAAATCTAGAATGTTGTCTCTTTTTCGCGACTACTACAAATTCAATCAGGTGATGTCATTTGCAACTTTACGAAAGTCACATGTATGATGCTCTACCTTCAGGGTAGAGTGGGGTCAGCCTGTGGGCACTCCTTGCCACCCAGGGAAGTTTTCACTCATACAGAGCCAGTACATGCTGTGCTTAATCATGACCTGGTTGTTACATTCTGACATGCTCCACACAGATGTGAAGTTCCAGCTCCAACATTGCATCCTGTTTCTGCACTTGACATTTCCCTTCCAGCGTGTTGTCCTCTACTTCTTACACCATGTCTTTTCACTTGTCACTTTTTTAAAATCATTTATAAGTGTTTCCTCTATATAAATAATTGCTGCTTTTAACTCATTGGAATTGTTTTGAGGTATTATGTGATCTACAGTCACTAATGCAAGTATGATGTGTTGCTGCTTGTTCATCAGTGCTTTATTCTGCCATTGTAGCATTGACCCTCAACCAACTCATGCCAAGCCATCCTATCTTTTGCTGTCTCTAGCAGTTCTCTCCTTTTCCTTCACTTTTACACATAAGTTGAATAAAAACCAGCATAGTATTGATGTCTGTTTCTAATTCTCTTCTTGGTCTGCTTCTTAGATCTCCCTCTATTTCATTTGCCCTGTGGCTTTCAGAAAAAGGGACTTTCTATTATCCTTTCTCAGTGTGTATCCTAATCAGTGTCAGCATCTTTTCCTGAGCTTTTGATTTGCTGAAATGTCTAGTTCTCTCCCACAGCTGGGCATGAGTGATTCTGTCACACCATTTCAGCCTTCCTCTTCTGTGCAGGCACCAGTTGGTTGGTGAATGTTTGTAGTTTAGTAGCAGTTTCAGTTCCTCTCCACGTTTCTGATCCATTCAGTAATACTGATTTAACACTATATTACTGATTTAACACTACAGTTCAATATTCTAAGTTTGGTACTGGGTTTAATTTCTCTTGACTTCCACAAATGTCCTAGTGCCATGAAAGCTCCTCTTGCTGTTTGTATTAATTTAATATCTCTCTATCCCCTGGTCTTTGTCTACATTGCTATGTAAATAGGCGAGTAAATAAATGAACACGGAAAGTGGAAGTGGTCTGCCTTACAACAACACAATTACATGTGACAATGGACATTATTTGAAACACAGAAGCCACAGACAATATGTTGCATGATTTATTGCCTGGTATATTTCAATACATCTCGTCGGATGCTTGCTGCAGAGTTATATATCATGTAAAGTGAATAAATGAATCATTCTTAAGCTGAAACAATTAAAATGCATAGTCATGGTATTGTTCGAATGTGGAACATCTGATATCCCCACGATGATCAAGCTGCTCTGTCAGAGTTCATTCAGTTCTATTTCTGGCAGTTATTGTTGTTTATCTTTATAATCAGGTCTGTGGTGCGTAAGAATAAAAAAAGTGCAAAATACATCCATATTGCACTTCTGTTCTTATTTCAAGTGTTAATGTTAGTTTTCCTTCATTGGCAACTCTGCATTTCATGTTATTTAAAGTGTTCAGTCTGCACACTAGAACTGCTGTTTTCTTTTTATTTAATTTTTACTCTTGTCTTAGTTAGTTGCATGTTCTTTACAGGGCGTTTCATTTAATCCCAGCATTTGTTGGCTGTTCATGATTTACTGGACAGTTTTTACATTCAGTAGTTTGCCATTGTTTCTTGCATGACTGAAGCTCATGCCATTGAAATCAATGCAAAGGGCTCAGCTTCAAAATTTCAGATGCTGATTTTGAATCCTCTTATCTCAGATGGGTAGGTAATAAATCAAAATTACTAGGGGCCAGGAAGATTATAAACATTCTCGGGATGCTTATCTGATATTACTTTATGATCGTGATTGTGTCTGTACAGTATGCTTGTGTATCTTTCATACAGTAGATATAATCATAAAGCTATTTTAGCATAATCATCAGTGTCATCTGCTACTTACATTGTGGTCTGGGGTCTCAATAGCCAGTCGTGGCAGAATTGTATCTTTCTAACTAGTGTGGAAATTACTGTCAAAGGCAGAGGATAGAAACTATTCATGTGAATGCGGAAGTCAACAGGAAGCCACCACACGATAGAGCGTGTCACAAATTTGGAATGTAGGAATAACATGTACAGATATTTCATTTCAGTTTTCAGATGAAATAATATGACACGACAATAATTATGGCTCTGAAATTAGCCTAGTCTTGTCAAATGTGTGGCGAGTAATTTTCAGAATATTTCTGTGAAGGAAGGCAGCTAGCCATCTCACCTTAACCTAGTATTTGCGATGGCCTAACATAAAACACCTCAATAACAATATCTGTCATTGTTAAGATTGCCTTAAAGATGCCTGTTTATGTATACTTATTCCTGAAAGAAAAGCCAAGGCAGCGCAGTGGCTATTACGCTTACCTGCAGGCCAGGGGTCATGTGTCTAAACCCCCATCAACGTGGATTTTAACAAATTGAACCATCTCCCATTATCTTTTTGGTCGCTATCAAGGGTCAGCTGGCAGGTAACCTGATCTTATAGAAGACAGAATAGCTCAACTGTTACACAACAAATGAATAAACAGCTAAAGTAATATCACAGCGATTGATCACTACCATGGAGGGATAAGAGAACGGAGATATTATTTAATGAACGCTAAGTTTTTTATCCACACACAAACACACACAGCTCTTTCTCCACTAAGAAATATATTAAGCGTGTGGCATGGAACTACACATGACATTGGACAGAAAGGTGAGAGTGTCAGTAATAGATCAGTATCATTCTATACACAAACTGTTATTTCTCCAAGAAGAAATATACAGAACACTGAATAGAACAAAACAACAATCTGCTGCAGTAAAAATGATTAGGTACTTTATTTTTAATTCACCCCAAACAAAAAAGCACCCCTCACAGGGCCTCATTTGCATCAGTCCAGCAATCACTTCCGGTTAAGTGTTCGATGGATTGCTGGACTGATTGATTGATGTTTTGTTAGTTTTTGGGCCCGTAGGGCCCACGCTGTCGTCAGTTTTTTGGACCCATGGGGCCCTTACTGTTGTCGGAGTACTCCGATGACAATGAGGCTCTACGGGCCAAAAACTAACAAAACATCCATCGATTGGTCCAGCAGTCCACCGCACACTTAACCGGAAGTGATTGCTGGGTCGATGCAAATGAGTCCTGTAAGGGATGCTTTTTTTTATTTGGGGTGAATTAAAAATAAAGTTTTGTTTTTGGGGGTTTAGGTTTTGGGCTTTACATTCTTGTCTAGTATTCTCTGTTGTGATTCAGTCAATTTTTCAAACTCCACACACTCCCCACCTCCCATTCACAGTAAAATTTGCTGTTTAACATGTTATTCTTCTTCGATCCTTTTGGGTGGGGAGTGTGCCACATTTCGTTGTACATCTCAAAGGTCGATGTTTCTGACATCAGCATGCATTTGTGTACGGTTGACTTCCTTTAGGCTGAGTCCATCCAATATAATGACCTCTACCTGTGGGTAGGTTTGTTTTTCCTAATAATTTTGTCAGTGCAGCAGCCTTACTGCCAACTCATTGCAGTTGCAAAGCCATAGGAATTTTAACAGAGCAACTATTTTTCGCCCTTATCCTAAAAGGCTAGGTATGCCACTACCAGGAGATCATATGGACGTATGATATCATTAAACACCAGTGGTTCTTGGGGAAAATTCCCAGCTCTTTGCTGGGATTGAACTATTACCCTCTAAACCTGGGGTGGACACCGTAACCTCACAGTCGTGGCTTTCTTCTCACCCCCACCCCATGTAACATGTTATTATGTTAATTAGTGCATGCTCGAGAGAGTTGTAGTGGCTGATATGCTTGCCTGCTGACACATGGTCCTGTGTTTGAATCTCCATCCAGGCAGATTGTTAATTGTCCTGGGCTGCAATATCAGTCCAGCCTTACATGGGTACCAGGACATTTTGAAGTTAAGTGGTATTGACATCACCCATCGAGTGTCTATAAAAATGTCAGGATCCAGTTAATGTAGGTCAAGAACTGGCAAATAGAGCTGGGAGATATTAAAGTTAATTGCATATCCTTTACAGGACGTTTGCAGTCAACACCAGCATTATTTGCTGTTGTTGATGTCTTGGCAAGTTTACGTTCAGTAGTTTGCCATTGCTTTCTGAACGGCCGGCACCCATAACATTTCGTAAAAAATCTACACAAAGCAGTCTGCTTCCAAATCGTGCGCAGCTGTGTTTTGAACGCGGGTATGTGGGATTACGAACCACGTCCGTAACCCCTTCGCCACTGAAAATCAGAATACCTCTCAGCGAGAGGGTCTGACATCAGTCTTGTGGTGGCCACAGAGAAATGTGATTCAGCCTTTTTGTCAAGTATAAGGTGATTTTGTTTTCAAGTGCAAATGTTATTGTAGCAGTGTGGTTTCAAGGATGAATACCATTATGTATGTTTGATGCTATTTATTTATAAGAAAAGAACCTAAATTGTTATTACACCAATTACTGCCATTGTATCGTAATTTTGCATGGAGAATTTTGAATTGTGGAATGTTATGTTTAAGTCCATGTGGACCTTTAGTCATACTGAAGTTCAAGGGACACAACTGACTATGATGTCTTTTTGTTTGCACAAAGTTGGTTTCTGTAAATGAATCGCAATTGCCTCTGCTAGCTTTAACATGTGACCATTTTGTGTATTAATATTTACCAATTGCATTGTTTTTGCGCCCGCTCGCTTTGTACTCTAGCGTAGTCCATACACACTACTTTCAGTAGTGCTGGACTGAATTTTGCATGTGGATTAGTTTTCCCTATTAGCAGTGTCCCTCGCCATCAGGCGAACCCACTCCGACTTCAGAGTTACTTGTAATTTACATCCCCAAGTCAAGGACTTGGTCAAAATTTTAGTCAACTGGGCCGATAGTGGGGTTGAACCCCTAACCTCGGCATCAGCACACCAGATGTTTAAGAACATACATTCTTATCCATTCACCCATGCTGACTTGCATATTTACAAATTTAATATTTGGTTACAGAACTGACATCACTGAACTTGAGGCATTCACACACATGCTCCATCCCCCTCCACAGAAGCCACCAACAAGTTTCTATGCTGATAGTCCCAGTAGCGTTTTGATTAAAAGTCTGCCTTTCTTTTCCATTATGCATTGAGAGTCATCCAGGTCCCCTAATCTGCCTTATGAACCAGTCATTCCAGATATGGACACATTGTTCAGCTGCACGCCACCTGGTTCACATCACCCTTATCGTAATTAGCTCTCCACCTAGAGGGGCAGCAACAGCTAATCTGTCCATTCATAGTCTTGCACAGTTGCCTGCCCTAGGAAGAAAATCCAGCATACACTCACAACTTTGTTGAGTGATGCAGCCTACTCCGCTCAGAACTCATGAGCAACTATAGGCCCATTCTATAATTTCATCACTATCCGAGCCACTGCAAAAGCACATTCACAAAACAACACTAGACCAGTTAGGTTGCAACAATAGTCGATAGTCAGGGTTTTGGCCAAAATATTATTGTCATACTGCCCTAACAAACATGATAGAAACTTGATATCAAAATATAAAAAACAATAATCTATGTGGGATGGTGTTTATAAACTATAAAAGCATTCGATATGATAGATTACTATTTTAATTTTTTGAAAATAGAAAAAAAATTAGAGTGACCTATATTTATAGTTGCATTAATAAAAAAGCCTTTTTTGTCAAACTGAAAACAAGTAGTATCACACAATAAATCTGTATCTCAAACCACAACCTTTAATGTTGGAGTATCTCAGGGCTCTATACTAGGCCCTATTTTATTTGCCATTTATTAAAATGATCTTCCCTTATATCTTCGTCATCCTGTGATCTATTTGCAGATGACTGCAAAGTATATACAAACGCTATGAACTGAAATGTGATGGAATTATCCTTGCAACAGGAATTACATAATGTAGTTAACAGGAGTTATGCAAATTAGCATTACTAAAACCATATCTATGTCAATAGCAACCAGGCAAAGACTTCACACTCTAAAAATAATAAATACGCATGTATCATTTGGTGCTCATAGAAGTGGAGACTAGGAATACACTAGACAACATCCAAAATACAGCATCTTGCCACAGGAACAAGTGTACTCAATGCATGACCAACTAGATACTCCAAAAAGGGTATTTTCATTAGCCAGGTCTATCATCCAATCAACCCACAACTATGGAATAATGACACAATTTGTATCTAACTATTGAAATAGCACGAATGGTGCTCCGAATTTTATAATACATCCGCATATGTCAAATAAACACAATGGACCGTTATGTCCAGTATATTAATGAACATTTAAAGAAGAGAAATGATTGGTCGGTTAAAATGTTTACATGTATTACACATAAATATCAATCAGGAAACCCTTTGAGTTAGAGGTTCATAAACAAACACACATGTGTTGTTTAGCGCTCATAGAAGTAGACTAGAGGACGCACTAGACAACATACAAATTGAAAGTTATAGTAACCGACCGGAATTCGAACCGGTCACCCCCAAATGATGACAGTGCCTCGCTATAAGAACAAGTGTACTTCAACGCATGACCAACTAGACATAAATGTAGAAATACTAATCAAGCACAGTAGCTCTGGGTCTGATCATTGATAGAAATCTAACCTCTCATTTCCATGTTCAGGCGCTCGTTAAACAAACAGCACCCAAAAATAAATCTGCACATTTGCTAAAATTAAAAATTTCCTTGATGAAAACACAAGAAAGATATTCTACACTTCTCACATACGAACACACATTGACTATTGCTATTGCTCCACAATTTGGGATGATTGTTCATTGTTCCAATGCAATCACAAAGCACTTTCACTCATTCCAGAAAAGGGCTGTGGATTTAATTAATTATAAAAAGCTCACTGACAATTCTAGCTTATATGAATGTCTTCAGGTGTCATTTTGCAAACGCTTACTTTATGCTTACTTTTTAATAAGGCCAAGTTAATTCACAAAATTCTATATATCAAAGTGCTCTAGGCTACCTTTGCCATTTAAATATAACGCAAGACAGCAAACGACTAAACATATAACAATTCCCAAAGCCTTGGATACTTCAACAAAACAAGCTTAGCATACTCCTTAGCTCAGCTGTAGGCAACCTTCCACAACAAATCAAAGACACCACCAATACCTATATTTACAATCTAAACCTACTTGAACACTATCTCGGTGCAGGCTATAAGCCTCTAAAGAATAAAACAATAATCTCAAAAGACAACTAGTCTAATAAACATTCTCCTAACTATGGTACAATACATCTAGCATAGCTAATGATAATTGCCATGTCAAAAATTTGTTTCAGTGAGTCATATATTATTGATTATTGCACATTTTCCATGTGTTTATAATGCTTATATCATATATTGTTTCTGTAGTTGTCGTTGTTGTCTAAGATTAGTTTTGTAAGTAATGTATGGATGAAATCTATATATATAAAAGAGAATGTTTGTGTCTTTGTGTGTGTGTCCTTTATGCGTTCGCGAACGGTCCATCCGATTGAGATGAAATTTTCTACAGATGTTCATCTCATTCCCGTGCAGCCAACTGGCATAGTTTGTTAGTTTACAAACAGTTATTTACGTAATAAAATTTAATTTTTTAATTAAATTATAATTAACATATTGCAAGGGGACTTAACTTAAGAAAAGTTATATCAAGGGACATTACTTTTAGTAGCATTGCTGTATTATGTAATTTAAATAATTGTATTTTTCTCAGTTTTATAAAATGTTTATCTACAGGCATATGCGTTATAGTATAATGATACAATCTTTAAGGCATTTTCAAAGTTTTCATAAAAATAATGCATCTATTTGCTTGTTTTGCGTTCGCTGGCTTTGACCTCAAACAGTTAACACTGTTATATATTTAGTTCATTCCTTGGTGAGTTTGCCATTACCCCCTATGGACAACAATCGCCTTCAAATTAATAAGGTTGTGAGAGCAAAACTGCGGGCAGCTGCTTTTGCGGCTGACTCAGTCACAGGACTATCAATCTGAGCCACTGATGGACCGTAATATAACTTTTCTTTGAGGTTGAACGGGGTAAGGGTAATGGTAGAATCGAACAAATGGTGAGTTTTCAACAGTTGTAAACACATTTCGCGGTTATTATTGATCTCCTTTCCTTTAACTGAACCACACTTTCTTACCCTGGGCGTTGGGCTGGAGCCTGTAGACAATACCCCAAACCCGTGGTGGAAGCACTAGCAACCTAGGCATATCCTGGCCAGTCCGTATGTGCTGGGCTGAATCATTACCTGGTTAATCCTAGTGCAGTGCAAACCTGATAAGGCGAACTCACCTGGGGCCCTAGATATAGTTCTTCTTATCAGAAATGCCTCTAAGAGTTCAAGCATTTAGTAATGCATTTACAACGTTCAATACAATATTGTTCTTCACAACATAAATTCGCCACACCCGAGATTGCCTTAAGCCTAAGAGGTTTGCACTGTATACTTCTCCTAGGATGTGCAGTTCCAGCTTTCCATGCCCAGTTAGTTTCTTGACCTGGAGAGGGAAAGCGTGGAACAATACCGACACGAAAATCCTTGGGAGATAATTAATAAAATATTGGAATGTATAAAACTAGCTTTAGTTGCGTATCCTTTACAGGATAGTTGTAGTTAACTCCGGCATTTGTTTTTGGCTGTTGGTGTTCAGTAGTTTGCCATTGCTTTCTGAACGACTGGCGCTCATATCATTGTATGGGAAACCAACACATGGCGGTCTGCTTCCAAATCGGCTGCAGCTGTGTTTTGAACGCGGTATGCGAGATAACGAATTGCGTTCATAACTCCTTCACCACAGTCAGCTAAAACTAGCATACAGGCTGCAGATACCAACTTACCAATGAAGTAAATTAAGAAAAAAACAATTGTAAATAACCGATGGAATCTTGAGCGAAAGGACTGAAAGCGTACTTCAGAATTAGAGAAATACGTTACATGTGCAGAGTTACCAAAGAAGCGTGAATTCAGATAAAATGTAAAGAAATAGGGGCACTAGAGATAAAACACATCTAAAAAGGATTGCACGAAAATATAAAAAGATTTAAAATGAAGAAAAAATAATATAACAGGAAATGGTTGTATCAAAGGAAAGCATGAGAAATTATAGTTGATAATTAATTAAGTTGCATGTCCTTCACAGGACGTAGAAGTCAACCCCAGCATTTTTTCTGTTCGTGATTCCTGGGCAAATTTTACGTTCAGTAGTTTGCCATTGCTTTCTGAACGACCGGCTCCTATACCTTCTTCGATAAAACCAGCACCGCTGCGTTTCGAACCCAGGTATACGGGCTCACAAACCACGTTCGCAAGCCCTTAGCCACAGAGACTGATAGCTGATAATACCGATACAATAAAAAGATGCACAGAAGATTCATTCTGGGACAACAGAATCAATAAACCAACACTGTATAACACCAAACATACCACATGCTGAAGTAGAAAAGGCTGTTAATTAGATGAAACAAGGAAAGGCTGCAGGTTCTGAGCAGATAACAACGGAAATGTTAAAATCTGTATCCAACTTTGACATTGATACTAATACTATCACAGAATTATGTAATTATATATATAATACTGGGTACATCCTCAAATGATTTAGAAACGCCCATTTGCATCACATTACCCAAAAAGCTTAGAGCTGTTGATTGTGAGGTTTACAGAACTATTAGCTTAATGAGCCATATAACTAGGATACTCCTCAAGGTCATACATGAAAGCATTCAAAATACCAATTTGAGTTGCACAAAAACGGTGGCACTATAGAAGCAATAGAAGTTCACAAAATATATGCGTACATGAACATCACCGTAAACGGGGAGATACTAAAACAAGTTTCTCCTATCTTGGATAGATGATGGCAGAAGTGAAACATAAATAATTATAATAAAGAATAGGAATGGCCAGACGTGCTTCAACATCATGGAATCAGCATTAACATATGGAGAGATTAACACCGCATTAAAAATGAGATTTATCAAATGTTACATATATCCACCACTACTATGTGGCGCGGAAGCCTGGACATTGAACACACAATCCCGGGAAGGTTAACCCGATTAACAAACACTCGCAGAAGTCGGAGGTGTTGGCCTAAGGGCGCAAATATTAATAAACTAGGCCCAACGTAATTACATCTGAAATGGAAAACACACTCCGGATGAACAACGAAGAAGAAGAAGAAGCAATGAGAAAGTCGAATAGATGGCCTGAAGATGTGGATATGTAGAAGAGTATGTCGTATTTCATGGAAACAAAACCAATCGGCTGTCTGATTCCCTTGCCGAAGTCTGGCAAAGACCACACAAAAATTCATGGATATCGAGTTATAACCATGCAGAATACAATAGGCAAGCTGCTGGAGAAGTTAATTGTCAGAAAAATATCAAGTCAGCTAGAGGGGCAAGGTGTTTTCCCACCTACCCTGGGAGGGTACTGTCCAAAAAGAGAAACCTGGACCAATGCAGCAGTTTTTGCCCATGATGTCTATGAAGGTTTCCATTCAGGCATTGAAACCTTTGCTACAGCGACTGATCTTGAGGACGCTTTCAACAGAGTACCATTGGATTTTTTAAATTCTTCAACTTCTTGAACTCAATATAAGTCCATTCCTCCTTAGTTGGATCGCCGCAGCCCTCTTCCAACGGAAAGTAGTTTTTAGATGTGGCAGTTGGACTTCGGAACCAACAACAATATATCCTGGCCTACCACAGGGATCACCATTATCTCCGGTACTGTTCAACGCCTACACTGTGAGAATCACCAGTGAGTAGATCAGTGGACCGGAAAGGACACTGTCATATGCCGACGATGTTTTAGTGTATCGTCAGGGGAAGGATAGGAATCAGGTTGCTGTGGAACTACAAACCGAACTCAATCGCATAACTACTTTGTGTGTTGAAGCTGGGGCAATGGTAAACCCAACAAAGGCAACAGTGACATGGTTCTCGTTGAATCGTCAACGAGATATCAATCGTCAATATTGTCAACACCCCAACACCAACTGTAAATCTGTGTTCAGAGACGGTGGAAAGAAAACAGGCAATGAATTACCTAGGGATACGTTTTGATCGAAGCCTTGCTTAAAATGAGCACATAGACCAGATAATAACAAAGGCCAAGTGGGGTTGGCTGCGATGCGGGTGATGGCGGCAGCAAACTGTGAGCAGCGCCATCTATGTATTCAATACGAGAGGCTGGTCATGTTTATTTTTGAGTATGCAATGGCAATCCTGACTCTCAGCCATAAGCGGAAAGAAAGGATACAGAACGAAGCTATGCGCATTATTCTTGGATGTACAAGAGATACAGCATGCAGGGCGATGCGCTACCTTCTTGATTTTCCAACCATTGAAGACAATACAAATTTGCAGATCACGCGCCTACCTCAGAGTTAACGCAAACACACAACATCCACTGCATAGTGAAATTATGAAGGTGAAGGGTAGCAGGGTAAAAAGAGGACGGTCGTGGTTGGGTCAAGCCAAAGACATTCTTCAACAGGTGTGTTCGCTGGAGGACTTATAACCTGACGAGGAGGTTACAAGTGCCAACAGATTTCTGTGCGTCCTTTTCAGTTTCAAACTAAACAGAAAATGCAGACAAGGAAATCCGGCTGCTGTGGAGGCAGAAGTACAAGCGTTGATTTTCGAGAATTCTCTAGACGGTGATGCTGTCATTTACACAGATTGGTCGGTCGTCCGACGTGTGTGAAGCTCATGGGCCTTTACGGCTCAGGCCGGAGGGAGAATTGTGAAGAAGGACTCTGGAGCTTTTGCTGAGACCGCAAGTAGCCTGTCTAAGGAAGTCATGGCAGTAAGTAAAGCGATAACATGGCTCGAGGCACAGACATTCACTAGGGCATGTTTCCTTAGCGACTCAATGAGCATGCTCAAGAGGATAGAGACGGAGTGGATCCGAAGAGAGTGGTTGCTGTCTCTGGCGCAGTCTCGGCTGGCAAAGATTAGTTTAATCTTCGTGCCAGGGTATGCGGGAGTACAAGGGAATGAGCAGGCTGACAAGTTCGCAAGTAAGGCTACTGTGGAGGGCGGACGCGCCATGGACCAGGCTGACATTCTGAATGCTCTAAAGAAGTAAGGCTTTTGCGAGAACCAAGTGATGACTGTGAATCTACACCTACAACCATGGTTAGACTGCGAGAACAGCAAATTAAAAGAGGGGTGGTAAAACAAGAACACTACGCAGAAAGCCAAAGAAGATTGATAAACCAACACAGAACTGGTGTCGTTAGCCGCTACAAGCTGCGGGATTTTCTGAGGAGGGGATCCGAGCACTTATGGACTGAATGGTTCGATGTGCAATGAAGATGATCTGTCGACTAACTAACTTACTAATTAACTACTAACTAACTAACTAACTAACTAACTAAAAACAATCAAATACGGAGGTTCTAGAAAAACTGGAAAGGAAAAGAGAGTTGATGAAAGAAATAAAAAAAGCAAGTGAAATATTTCGGACACGTTAACAGACATACCACTTTCTTAAAAAAACCATACTGGAGGGCAAGGTTGAAAGCAAGCGAGCATGAGGTAGACAACGATACAAGTGGGAAGATAATATCAAGAGTTGAACAGCAACCTGACAGAATGTACAGTCAGGACGAGAGACACACAGTGTTGGAGATCCATTGCAGCCAACCTTCATTAACGAGACGGCACCTGATTGATTGATTGACGCATAGGGTGTATTTTTAATGACTGTACAGTGTTTGAAAATATTGCCGGTTCAAGTTTTATATTCACCATTTGTAAAGTTCATGCAACATAATAGGTAAATACAAAACTTGGACCGGCAATATTTTCAAACACTGTGCAGTTATTAAAAATACACCCTGTATATCTCTGCAGTAGGCACTTGACGAGATGCAGTGGCATATGCCAGGCAATAAATTCTGCAAACACTTATTGTTTGTGGCTTCTATATCTCATATATTTGTTCAAATTAGTTTGTTCTGTGCCCTGTCAATTATCGCTTTTATACACCGAAGATTGTTAGGGGACCTCACTCTCCAACATCACTTGTTTGGTCGTGGACATGTGTGTTTTCTTTTGGTAGTGACAATGTTGACCCCAATATTTTCGTTGTCTCAGGATGCTGACTTTGTTTACATTCATATTACGGCACCTTACATAAAGTTGTCAGAGTCAGAATGCTACATTCAAGATGACGAGTTCTATTTTTACTCTCAACCCTACTATTTACGACTGCATCTACCAGGTCATATTGTTGAGAACGAGAAGTCTACGTCGAAATATGATGTCGACACGGGACAGCTTACAGTCCGCGTGGCTAAAGAAACTAAAGGAGAAACCTTTGAGGGACTCGACATGTTGACAAAGTTGTTAACACCGAAAACACGAATGTGCCGCAGTGGAGAAATCGAAGTTGTAAGTAGCACAAACGAACAGTCATGTGGTAGTAATAGAAATGACCGTGCACCAGATCACGATGAAGACGAAGTTCACGAAGCCGATGATGAAGCCGAGGTCGATGATGATGATGAATCCGAACTTGACTGGTTTCTTGAACAGAAAGTTAATGAGCCACTCTCTTTACTGACCACTGGCCCGCGTTATGGATTTGCTCATAGAAAATCAAATGTCTTGAAAGAATTAATTACAGCTTTACCCGAGTTGTTAGATTTGAAAGATCCAGATCACATGCCAGCAAGTGAAAGACGATCACTTCGTGAGCAACACGAAAGGGAACAATTTAACTGTGAACATTACTTAGCTGATCTTTTTGATGATGAAATTATCGGAGATGTAATATCACCGGATTATCCAGAACTTACAGGGACAGCCGGTGAAGAAACTGTCTTTAATGAGCCACAAAAAGAAAAACTTCGGCAGCTTCCACGCCGGGAGTACATCATTGATGATTCAGAGTTGAAAGCAACATATTTGGGACTTGTTGATTTAGTTTTTGCATACGCTTATACTTTCCGCTTCACACAAGGGGAGAGTAATGTGGAATCAGATTGGACAATTTGCAAACTTAGTGCAACATTATCATGGTTAGATTCATTTGAGAACATCCAGGATGTTGCTGTCAGTTGTGCGCGGCGTTCATTATGTTTCCCACTTTATCGGAACTGGAAATTGTTCACCCGGGTTTTAAGTGATGTGAAAACCATTTTTATGATGGGAAGGTCTCAGGTTTTGAAATGTTTGTTAGAAATTCACAAAGTTTTAATGGAAAGTGAAACCAGGTATCCACTTAATGATTTATATATAGTTGACTATTGTGTGTGGATACAGAGTGCGGATTCAAAGAGGATAGAATCTCTTGGTAAAGCTTTGGATGAAGTCAAGTTATCTAAAGCTGATTTGGGTTTCACATTGGAGGAGATGGAAGTTGATGCCAAAAAATTGATAGATGAATGTGTGGATGATAAAAGTTGTGGTTCTGACCGCAAGGAGGGGGATATTGAACGACTTGCAGAAGCCTTATCTGACATTGTTAATGTTAAAGATTCTGTTGTTGACAGTGATGACGAGTGTGACAGTAGTGATGGGGTTTCTGTCAGTGATGAAGAGCGGGATAGTGATGAGGAAAATACTGATACTAGCGATGAGGAAAATACTGATAGCAATGAGACTGCAGATGACACTTGTAGTAATGGGGATGATAAGGATTGCAGTAGCAATGATAGTCTGTGTAAAGATGCTGATGGGAATGTCAACAATCATGCTGAGCTTGACAGTATGGATGGTAAGGTTAACAAATAAATTCAATCTTATTCAATCTATCATGTAAGTAGAGTAAGGAACTCCATGGCTTAAAAGTACACTCCTGCCTCCAACTGAAAAGATAACTGGGTTCATAACTATTTGTAAGAAAAGTTAAACAATAAAACTTGATATAGCTATATTTAGAACTACTCCTAATCCCAATTCACCTTGCCTTCTTGAAAAATGTCCTCCCCCCCCCCCCCCCCCAAAAAAAAAGTATCTTTTATGCATGTTAAGCCTAAATTTTAAAATGTAAAAATCCCACCCACAACAGAATATTTTTTTTTTTCGCCCGCTCGCTTTGAATTCAAGCGTAGTCCATATACACTATTTATAGTAGTGATGAACTGAATTTTGTGTGTCCCTTGCCATCAGGTGAACCCACTCCAACTTCAGAGGTACTTGTAATTTACATCCCTAAGTCAAGGACGACAGGTCAACATTTTAGTCCAGCTGTCTGGTGTAGGGGTTCTTACCCATTTGGCCATGTGACCTGTACAACAGAATATAATAATATTAAAATATTTAGTCTATGTGGAGAAGAGATATACACAGTCAAGTAGAGCTTTTGCTTCTTGAAATTTCTGGTTATCCTCCAATGAGTGTAGGTGCTTCTATCCCAACATCCTTTCCCTAGGTTTTAGGTTGATTGTTATATTTTGTAAAATTTAAATAAAAACATTGAAAACTGTGTGCTTTAAGATTGTTGATACAAGTCCATAATGTTTCTAGATTAGTTCTAGGTAGTCAGGGTTGGTGCTTGTTATTAGGAGAGATTAGCTTGGAAACTTACTGACAGCTGACAAATTTGATGGGAATGGACAAGAGACAGAGAGATACTTGGATGATTGATATAATGGCATACTGTGAAGAAAAAAAGAAGACAGTGCTGATATGAAACTGGGGATTGTGTGATATGGTGGTACATAATTGTCTACACTTGTTATATCGCATATTTATACTGATGAATTTTGACTTGCATGTTTTCTTGTAGCAAATGAATAAGCATTTACATACTTTGTTTTCTTAAGACAACCAACATAGATGTGCCTGTAACTCTACAAATCCTTGTTGCTAAAAATGTTTATAAATGTGTATTAAATATGTTAAAAACTGGTCTGTCTAGTACCATTTATCTGTATCATCCTCTTGTTGGGCTTCTGGTTGACTGCCACTGCCATCGACGATGAACTGTATTTTCGTGGACTGTGTGGGTGAACATCTAGGAAACATCCAGATGGGAAAATGACTGCCGATTCCATCAGAGATGAACTGGGTGTTTCGTGGGGGACTATTGTGTTGACATTCTGGCAGCGGCATTATGCACAGTGGATCTGTGTGGGCTGTTGTTTGTCGAGACTCCTGTCTTTTCCACTTTTCACATTGGGCAGTGGGGAGCGTTTTGTGCGATATTCACTGGCACAGGAACGGAGCATAATGGGGACGACCCGTTGCTGTGAGGTTGGAACTACGACTAACTAACTAACTAACTAACTAATCCTCTTGTTGCTAAAAATGTTTATGAATGTGTTTTAATTATCATGTTATAAACTGCTTTGTCCAGTACCATTTCTCTGTATCATGCTCTTGTTGCTTTTTCAATTAATCTCTCCAATAGTCCCCACTTATACTTTTCAATGCATTAATGTGCCATAGTGGTTAGCATACTTGTTTACCATCACACTGGTCCTGGTTTTAATTTCAAAGAACCTGTTACAGCCTTGAGACATATTGGGCATAAACTTCATATTTTGTATAAACAAATCATCCCTTGATAAGTCATGTGGTCAGTCTCACACCAGCCACCTTTACTCATCAGGGCATTTCCTGGTATCTGTTCTAGGCTGGGCTGACCTGAAGGTGCAGGCCAATAAAACACAATCCACCTTGATGAGGGTTTGAACACATGACCTCTGGGCTGGCAGGCAAGTGTGTTAGGCACATCATCGCTACTGCAGCTTCCTTAACTTCATGTAGTGCCAGTATTGTTCCTGAAGTACAGCTCTGAAGTCAACCCAGGCTTGTAAAATGGCTGCAGGCATTTATTGGGAAGGAAAGGTTGCAAGGATTAAATTTTGTCACCTAACTCTTTTATGCCATGACCTGAGTATAAATGAAGACAGAATACTTCAGTGAATTTGCTGTGTGAATATTTGTCCATGTGTTACCAGTATTTATCTTATACTACTTTAGAGACAAGGAGCTATTGCTGCTGGCTGTCATTCACATCGTAGCCTGTTCTAAAGGACATGACATTTCGTTACAGAAAAAAAAATGCATGTGGCAGTATATTTTCCGTGATGACATTACCAATCCAGTTACATTCTGCTATGATACTGTGATCATCATGTGTCCTGACAACTGTCGTAGGCGTTCATGTCTTTGGTGTTCTGGATCAACTCTGCTGATGATATTCCTCCATGACACCGTCTCTGTCCATCCAGCATAATTTCTCTAGGTCTGCTTGTGCCTCTTCTCACCAATCTTTCCAGTTGTCACGATGTTCTCCAATGCCTCTCTTCTCATTACATGACAAAGGAATGCTGTTTTTTTTTTTTTCTTATATTTGTAATAGGTAATTAAGAATGGCCGCCTCCCTGGTCTAGGGGTTAATGTCTTTCTCCATAATCCCGTATATTTTCGTGAGTAACATAATATGCGCGAGAATCGGTAGTGGTTCTCGCTGCGTTGGTAACTTATGGGGTATGTGAGCCGGTCGCTCAGAAAGCAATGGCAAACTGCTGAGCATAATCTTGCCTAGTACATCAACAGCAGCTGAAAAATGCTGATGTTGACTGCAACATCCTGTAAGGGATATGAAAAAAAAAAAAAAAATTAAGAATGCTGTTTTCTCTTTCTTGTATTACGTTATATGTAATTAAAGTGCTTTCTGTGATTCATGTACAAGTAATTTTTTCAGGCATTCCTTGTAAATAAATGATTCTTATGAGACCATGTTGAAAGCATTTGTATTTCTGAGACTAAAAATTATTTAAATAAAACCCTGTTAAACTTTAATGATGTTATAATCTGGGTGTGTGATTTGGTTTTGATTTGTTTGTTGATCATCATAATTTGCTCTCATCTTCTTCATACACCTTCGGTTTGTCCTCAAATGGAGCAGGAGCAGGTATAGATCAAAATAATGTTCTCTGTTCTGCATATGTTGGAAACTTGCAGCATACGTTAGATAATTTTATCAATTCAACAGTTGCATTCATGTTTTTTTGTTATGTGTGTTTGAACTCAAGCAGGGTACATGTGATACTACTTCAAGTGCACTGGACTGATTTCTGCCTGTGGATTAGCTTTAATTATTACCAGTGTCCCTCGCCTTCAGACGGACCCACTCCGACTTCAGGGGTACTTGTAATATATGACCCCAAGTCAAAGACGAGAAGTTAACATTTGAGTCCAACTGACTGTGTAGGGGTTGAACCCGCTAAGAACGAGTGCTCTTATCTATTCGGTCAAGCTGGTCTTCACATTCATCAGTATCTCTTATCTTTCGTTTATTGAACAAGTGCTTTTTTCAGCCTTTTGTGTCCTGTGCAAAGTTTGAAGATTGCTACTTGTTCACTTTGGCCTGGTTGGTAACATGCATCATCTGTTTATTGGCCTGAATACTTTGATTCCCACTTGCATCTAGAAGTGTTTCTTATAAACCTCTTGACCTCATCAAAGGTTACGTCTGTATCAGGCTGAGGTTATCTTCCACCTTCTTTTGCTAATTTATCAGCCTCTTATTTTCCAGGTCTCTTGCGATATGACAGGATCCATTGTATTAAGCCTTTTGGAATTTCTGGCATAGTCCTTGGTGTGCTACTCTTAGGTCTGTTATTTTGCACTGATGCTGCTCTTTAGTATATTGAGACATTGAGACAAGTCACTTTGCATCTGTAAAGAGAGATATGTTGTCAGATTTTCTCTGTCAGCAGCATTTCTGCTGCAGTTTTCAAGGCTTGTATCTCTGCTCTGATATTACTTGAAAATGTTGCAATTGCTGCAGACTGTTTTCTTTGCTCTGTTTGTTTTTAAATTAAGAATTTCTCCAACTTAATTTTTCTATTGATTTTTTTGCTGATCCATCTGAATATGCATGGGCCCGGGTGCTACTTGAGTAATGTTCTTCTATGTAGTTTATAGATTATTTCCTTCTTTCTGCTTCATTCTGAGTTCCTTTTTCTCAAGCAAGAAATGTTTTTTGTCATCTCAGGCAGGTGTGCTGTCTCCAAGATTGAAACCTGTGAGAATTGTAGATGGATTTGGCTATGTTATGTTAAGTATAGTATCAGTCCGGGTCTTTCTCTTTGTGGATTCTTCAAAATCTTCCCCTTCTAAGACCATTAAACTTCTGATACATGGAGTGGTCTGTCAGCCTTCAAAGTTGGTCTTCTTGTTGCTGGGCGCTGCTGCCTCTTTTGTCCTGCAATGGTTATAGACACGTGATATTTTCCAGATTATTAATAGGTGTTGTTCTTATGCCTCCAGTTATGATTCACATTCCTTTATTTTACTACTGTGTGCTAGCCTCAGTTGCCTAATAAATAGTTTTTTGTGGAGAACTTTTCATCTGCTCTCTGTGCAAGTGTTTTCATGATTGCCATTCTTGCTCTTGTTTGATTTGTCTCAACCTGTATCGTCCATGTCAGGTCACGATCGCAGGTGACACTTAAGTAGATTAGGTTGTCCTGGTGCAGTATTTTTCCATTAAAAAAACTACGTTACAATGCTTTGTTTCAGAGTGAGAGCACTGCAAGGTTGTTTTCTCCTCACTGATCTTCACTAGCCATGTTTTTTACCATTCCTCAACACTGATAGGCTAGCAGCATCCTATTGTTAGCTGTACTAATATATTCTCCAGAAGTCTAGATGTGTCGGGTCTCTTCTTGCTCTCTGTCAGTTGTGTCTGAGTGCCTTTATTACACCTTACATTGAACAAATTACTCTTGTTGGCGGCAGGTAAACTTGAAGTGGATTGATGCTGTGGATCACATACTCCAAGACTACCCAAAATATGACATATCTAGGCAAACCTTCTGGCCTAGAGAAACCTGGATATTTTATAGACCCATGAACTCATCCATTAAGACAAAGTACAAACAAGCACCCTGTACCAAAAACACACAATGCAAATGTGAAAAAAAGGCAGGAATTTTTATTTATTTTTCACAACATCTAATGCCTTCACATGACAACACACAGGTACAAGCTTCTAGCCTATCTACTCACTCTCAACTTTCAGAACATCTTGTACACTATGTTTATCTCATCTACTAATGCACACATGCACAAATCTAAACAAGACAATTAAGCACATGTAATATCTATAACCCCTCGAAACCATCATTTGTTAATTCTGAATGTTTCACAGACGGAAGAATGAAAAAGGTGCCAGATATCAGCGTAAGGTTGTGTAGTGGTGCGAGTTCACTTAAGAGGTTTTTTAAAATCATTATCCTTTTGTTCCTAATTAAATCTCCACTATATATTTCACTAAGTTGGGTCGATGACAGAAGCTGACAATCCATTATATACAACCAAGATGCCACCAAGTCTCAAAGAGAATAGGATGCACTCTCTCTGTTCTCTTTCCTGCTCTTTATGTCCCCATTAGATCATAGGCCCTCAAGAATTTCACTCAATCAGTCCGAATATTTGCTGTCTCATGCAGCTCTGCTCATGTCCTCATATTATTAATCTTTCTAATGCTGTTCTCCATGTGTTTTGAGGTCTCCCTCTATTTCATTTGCCCCATGGATTCCAGACCAAGGGCTGTCTAGTTATACTATTCTCAAGTTTTGTTATTACACGTTCTATCCAACGCCAGAGCCCCTTCCTCACCCATTGATACACTGGTGTTGGTCTATTCTCATGAGCTCCACTTTGGCATTTCTGCCATACCATTTTATTCCTGCCTTCTGTATGGGATACACTGGTGATACATTATGTGTGTGTGCTACAGTTGTCCTCACATCACCTCTTGGGTGCTGATTAGTCTATACAAAAATATGTCTAGCATCTTAGGGCCATTCACTTACTCAGTTCTGTCCTCAAGTGACCCTAGTCAAGCAGTATATGAAGAGACAGGGGCAATGTCCCACCAAGAGACTGCTGTAACACTGCAGCAGCTTACTTGAAACATCACAATGTATTGAAATTGAAGCACATGAAATGTACCAGTAATGTATGTATACAACACCACTAGAAGCAGCTCAGAATAAATAATGTACATCTACCAATTGTCGGTTGAAGAAATCAATTGATGTATGTTCATATACACAGGATCAATATAACTATATGGTGACATTTATAAAATTATGAAAACTGCTATAATTAACATAAACATACCAGAACAAATCATTCTGCACCTCAGAACAAGACACAATAGATTACACAGCCACATGCATACAAAATTCAGGATTGGTAAATCAACAATGTGGATTGGCGCCGCAGACAGCAGAGCACATACTTCAAGTCTGCCCAAAATATGACATGTCTAGGCAAACCTTCTGGCCTAGAGATGCTGTCAGAGTAGAAGATAAAC